>JAGDQP010036452.1:2596-19064 GCA_022664845.1 Lepisma saccharinum | reverse complement strand
ATTTAACTTCGAATTTAAGTTGTTTTGATCCTTTGCTTTCTCTGTTCCTGATGCGTAACTTTTCCCTCGCTTTTGTGATTACTAACTGATGATCGGTGTCACTTTCCGCTTCTCTGTAAGACCATTATGTTGGTGTATCTTCGTCTATTTACTCTCACCCGCTTTTTTTAAAAAAAAAAGAGATTGTAAAGAGATTCTTGGAAAGCATAGGAGGCGTCAGGGGAAGAAACATCAAATGCATTGCAGCTGCGGATTATATGATGGATCTTTTAGAAAATGAAACATCATCTAATAAGATGTCAAAACATCTGCAGGAAAGCTGTGAATGAAATTAAACGTAAATAAAAGGAAAAGAATGGTAATTGAAACAAATTGAACCATAGGAAACATGAAGATTGGAAGAGAAAAGGGGAGCATTTGGGAAGTATTATAAAAAGTGAGGATCTGAAATGTAAACAAGAGATCAAGGCGAGAAAAGCGATGCCGAAACAGATGTTCAGTAAGAAGAGAACTATCTTCTGATCGATAAACAAAGAGTTGAGGAAGAGATTAATTAAATGTTTTGTATGCAGCAGAAACGTAGACTCTACGAAACAGTGAAGAAAGAAAATTGGAGCCGTGTGAAATATAAGCATGAAGAAAACATGAACAATTTAACTGGATACAGAATACAAGAAATGAAATGCTGAAGAGAGTGATGATATGTTTGAATTTGAGTGACACAGAAGATTGGTTAAGGCTTGTACAGTTCTAGGAAGATTTGTCGGGAAAGAACGAATGCAGAACATTGTTTCCCTCTATTATGTTATTTTTTAGATGACAAACTGTTTCTATAGTAACGTAACCTAATCTGACTTAAGTTAAACTAATCCTGTAGTTTGCAATGTCTTATTATATATACAGGGTGTACCTGAAATAATAGCGCAAAGTTCGGGAGGTGATTGCTTACATCAAACCAAGGAAAAAAGTTCCTTTGAAGAAAGTCCGAAGTCTGCTTAGTTTCGGAGATACAGGTGCTGAAAGTTACAGCGCGATCGTCACAAATGACGTCATGTCTCGACAAGTAATGTCGTAAACGGTTTCGGGTTACCAAATCACACTCGAAGTTGTACCACCGAGTGGCCGTGGCTTAGTGAAGTCTTGGGATTGATCCCATCGGCTGAGCATCCTGACTGAGGTCTTTCAAGGTTTTCCCTCAGTCATATCAGCCAAATGCTGGGATAGTATCTCCAAAATAGGTCCTGGTCATCTACCTTGCACAATCCTCTCCCCCACCATATCCCGGCTTGAACCTCAGATGCCTGAAGACCTTAAAAGTTGTGCTAATACCTCTATTTAAGTTAAGTTTATGATTTGCAAATACAATTTATATAGGACATTTCTATGCTTGCCCTATTAAATTAATTCCATGACACTGAAATTCTTGTTGCGCAACATGTCTACGCGCATGCAGCACTCCCTCAAGCAAAAGTATTGCTTAAATAAACGTATTGGGTATTGCTTCCAGTGTGATCATTATTTCAGGTCACCCCTGTATGTAGAATTTAAAGCTTAACAAAAGCAAGTCTGACCTAACCTAACTTTATGATATCGTGGAGTTCAACCTAATGTAACCTAATCTTACAGAATCGTGAGCTGTAACACTATGAGATCGTAGGTTAAGCAATGAAGACAAAAACCGTAAAACTTCAGTAAATGAAGGTTTTTGTCGTTGAGACAAAGTGACAAGGTTTTTTTAGGCGTGTAAAGTTAAAGTAACCTGACGATGAAGGCAATAGTAACAATTTGAATGCTGAACATAAGGAATTCGATTGGTAATGTAACTTCCAATTTACACGAAATTTGTTTTACCTTTCACTGCATTAATAATTCTGCTCCTCAAGCAGAGAAAGGGCTTTCATCATCATAGTGTGCCACAGCTTTCTGTCTGCTGTTGAATTTCGAAGCAGCTGTTCTTATTTTCAAAAACAATCTCTGTTTCTTCGAATCTTAAGAAAGGAGTTCCTTCAGCATTGAGTACTCATGCCTTTCTGTTATAAACAAATTATTAATCAACGTAACTCGAAAAGTGTTCTTAAAGAGGCTAGCAGTACGCTAACATATAGCTACGAAGTCTTCGAACGGCTTTAGTTTACAAACTCACACAAACAACATTTAAGTGCGCACTTTAAATAGATTAAAAAAAAAAAGAGAACGAGATATTAGATGTGACAAGAAATCCTATAATCTCTTCCTCCGTCACCCCCCACCCCCACCCCACTGGCCTTTTTGTCTACGTCGCCTGCTAGAAGTTATAATCAAGTAAACCCTTCGTTACCACTTTCTATATTCCACTTCCTTTAATATGAACTTCAGAGAATCCCCACAAAATCGTTTCACTACTTGTTCTCACAACTAATGCGTTTTCTCACTCACTTGAAAAGTGTGGGAATTGAAGAAGGGGTGAGGGTGGGGGTGGGGGGACAGAGAAGGGACCAAACTACTTATGACATCGCTTTAGACTAGATCTTAATCGCGTTTCTCCAGTTCTATTAGGGCTTCCTTTCCCCCAATGCAATACGTAATTAAGAGTTTTAACTCGCCTGTCAGGTTAGAAACTCTTTTCAAACTTTGAGAAAATAGCGATGATGGAAAGCTTACCTTTTCAGAAGTTAAAATTAAAGGTGGGGTGGGGGGGTAAAGTGAAGTATTTTTTGTTCTAATTTGTCCTTTGTATAACTGCAAAAACGGTAAGAGAAGCAGGACAAAACCTCAGAACTGGGTCAATATTATTTGTTAAAGAAACTTCTCATATTGTTTTCGATGGAACAATATTAGTTTAGTGTTTTCGGTCTATGAAAATTCTAATCTATATTGTTTGTCGTTTTTTTTTTTTTTTTTTTGCAGGAATTTTGTCGGTTTGCTCCTCTATTTACAAACTTCCCTTCGTATCACAAAAGCCTTTGCAATGACTTTGTTAATAGATTAAGGAAAACAATGGAACACTGTAGTAGTCACAGGTGCCGTAAAGAAAGTCATGGAAAGGGAGGAGCTCTGTAACTTTTAATCGAATTAAGGAAATTACTCAAAGTAACCATCAAAATATTGAACTTGAAGATACGTATGAGGTGGATCGTGAACAATGTTCCCCTACGATAACCAGTTTTACAAGCGAAGTTAGGACAAATTCCACCTTCAAGAAAACATATTCTAAGCATAAATCTTCACTAAAATTATGCATACTCATTTGATAATGAATTTTAATGAGCAAAATCGTCATTATCACTAAATCAGTAAGGTTCAATGAAGTAAGGTAAAAGATTTTCGGATAAGCACTGGGGAAATGGCGCCGGTGTGAATCCCACTCCGGTTCTTTTGACATTTTCCCTGGCTTCACTCAGTCTCTCCACGCGAATGGTACCAAGAATACAGACTCTGGCCTCTACCTTCCCTACTCCTTCCATAATAATAGCAATAAAATTAGATGTGTCGGTTAATATAATATCTTTCCGTTACAGCGTTTAAGAATAATACACAAATATTTATCAACAAAATATGAAGCTTAAAATTGTGCGAAGAAAATGCTAGTTTTTACAAAGTCGTGTAAATGGAAATCTCTGGTGTAACAGTTACGCCGAATTCTTTATCTACCACTCCAACAACGCTCTTCGAGTTACTTTCTTGTAGCCTAATTCTCTTGAGTTCGTATATGACTTGCTCTAGTGATTTTCCTTGATGCAAACTTTCTGTTTCTTGAACAGTAAAATAAATATTACAAGGAAACCGTCAATAAGATCATATCGAAACCTACGCTGAAATTTTGCTAGGAGAATCTACGTCATATAGAAAGGTAATATACAAAAAAATTAGCTCCCCAGATTAACAGCAAGGTACCGAGATAGGGGTTGGAATATTGGACCGAAGTGTACAAAAAGTATATTTTTTATCATTCATTCAACAGAAGTCACTTCTGCATCATTTTCATTCTAGAATGAAACACTATAAAGTTGTAGCGTTACCTCCTACACCGTAGCTCTGCTCGCCAGGGACATATTTAGGGGATCTGGGCCCCTCGAAATTGTTAATGTTTGTAAAATAAGCTAAAAATTATGTAGATTTTGAAATTCTGAATTTTGTGGGGCTCCAGACCCCTTAAATACGTCCCTGGCGAGGATAGCTGCGGTGTGGAAGGTGACTTTATATCTCGGTAGTGTTTCATTCCAGGGCGAAAGTAAAGCATAAGTAACTTTTGTTGATTGCATGATAAAAAAAAATACACTTTTTGTATACTTCGCACCAGTATTCCAGCCTATACACTATCTCGATACTTTGCAGTTAATGTGGGCTGCTAAGTTTTTGTATATTACCTCCCTATAAGATGTAGATTCTTCTAGCAAAATTTCAGGAGAGGTTTCGATAATATCTCATTGACGGTTTCCTTGTTAGGACAAAATATGGTGTCATTTTTTCCTCGAACACTTCTACGATAAACGTATATTATCAACATCCTGGATATTTATGGGTATACACGCATTAACATCCTTACATCATTGCTTCCTCGCTTGCCTTAAGTCTCCCCTTTAAAAATTAGAATTTTAGTATGAGCTTAAACAAAATGGCCAAGTCGAAGACTAGAAAGCAATTTGGCGACATTAACAGCGTTGCCAATTTAGCAATTTTGTCACTAAACCTAGCGATTTAGCTACTTTTTTGTGCATGCTCTCGCGACGAATACGCATCTATAAGATAGGGTTTTGTTTAGCTATTTTCTAGTCATTATTGTTGGCAACACTGGACATTAAGAAAGAAAAAGATAGCTAGACGACCTTAAATTTTGGTAATCTACATATCTCGTTATGTTGCTTGCGATGTATTAGGTGTGAATAGGATTTGTGTGTTTGAGAACCATGACCCTTCCTTGTTAGATTAAACAAATTTTCTCCAAAAAAGAATTTTGATGGCTCAGCGATTCAATTGTGTGAATAAAGAGCCGCCCCTGACTATTGCTAATATTCATATACGTTCTGTTTATTATTATTTTCAGGTACATCTTCCTTGCCATCTACACGGGCGAGATGATAATCAAGTCAATAGCGAAGGGTTTCATCCTAAACAAGTATACGTACCTGAGGAACCCATGGAACTGGCTGGATTTTGTTGTCATTACGTCAGGATACGCGACCATTGGGATGGAGGTGGGCAACCTCGCTGGGTTGAGGACGTTTCGAGTGTTGAGGGCGCTCAAAACAGTATCTATAATGCCAGGTAGGGAAGGAATATTTCATCATTATTAATACACTAAAATTGGTATTATTATTTAATGCTAGGCAGCATTCTCATTTGGGTATGATTTTCATCCTAAATCATGTAACCTCTCTAAATAGATGAACTACTATTAACGTAGAATCCGAAACCTCTCTTCATGTTGAATCCGAGGCAAAGTGCTGCTGCTACTTGTCACTAAAATTGTACCTTTGCACCACTCTGACTTCTACATAAACTGGATTATAGGACAGAAAAAAATTCCTGTTCGATCCGAATTTGGTAAGAATATTTGTATAATTATTTTACGTATTCACACACACACACAAAAAATGGCTGTGTTCAATCAACACTTTTCAGTGTCCGAGGGTGACCACTTTCTTGTGTTAAATCAACAAAACAAACACTTTTGATTTCAGTTTGAATTTGAATTTAATTTTAAGATCTTTAGGCAACTTTGGCTCAGGCCGGATGGATGATAATGGGATGAATTGGTGGAATGAATAAAGTGGGAGGAAACTGAAGAACCCTGAGTAAACCCACGTACACGGTGTTTGTTCACCATAAAACCCACATGGCCTGAGCAGGGATCGATCCTACGGCCCCTAGCAACAGAGGTGAGCGCTCTACCAATTGAGCCACCGCGCCCCTTTTGATTTCGATGATTCAACACAATAGATGTTGACAACACATCAGTTATGTTGAATAATCTAAATCAACACCGTTTATTGTGTTGATGGAACACAGAAAAATTGTGGTCACTCTGGGACACCGAAAAGTGTTGAATTAACAAGGAAGCAAACTCACATACTAATTTTTAACGTCTATACAGCAGAAGACAATTAAGAAACATCAACAAACAATCGCTAGATGGTGGCGTGCTTGTCCTCTAACAGGGGAGATAGCATCCTTAATCACCCAGTGAGCGGACAATTGTCACATCCACACTTATATCACAACACTCAGCTTCGTCCCAATTGACCGCACATAGTACAAAAAGGCGTGTTCGCCATTGCCCACCTGGGACGCTATTACAGAATCAAGTCATAAAACTTGACCAAAAACGTGGTACAAACACTGTAAGACAAAGACTTTTCTATGAATGATTACTCTTTTCATGTATTCAGTTTACAAGCCCCTAGATTAGAGAATATGTCTACTTATCCCTTAAGATTTAATGGGGCAATTTTATCGCGAATTGTGCTTAAACACATTCATTCCACTCGCTTCCACAACTTGGCTCATAATGGCGGATCCATTAGTAGCCCTGAATTTTCTTGAACATGGCAGTACCGGTACTGACCCTCTGATGTAGCACGGAAACTTTTTAATAGGGTGTTCGCCATTGCCTACTTGTTCACCATTTGCCGCATTTTCCCTACAGGTATTACGTACAATAAATTGTTTAGTAAGTACTAGAAGCTAAATTTATTCTTTACCACAGTCTGATTAAATGAGTTATTAATATATTTTCTCATGTGCGATAATGTTTTCATCTTAGACTTCAAGTAATCAATCGTAGTCATAAAAAATATATAATTTCGAACGATGATGGTTTCATTGTCTTTCATTTGGATATATTAGATTAAAATTACGCATGTTCTAATTTGTGCCTAACTATAGTTTTGTATAAGTACGCAGAATTGTTAACATATTAAAATCCAAACCATGTCCTACATATGCCCATGATCAAGTTTGCTTGTTTTTTGCAAGACATTTTTTTTATAGAAGATAATTTTGTACGGGCAAACTACATCCAAATCTCGTGATTCTTTTGACGTTCGTTATTACATTATCTCCTAAACCGTGGTTGGTTACTGGATACTATAAATTTTTAGTAAAAGATTTTATTAATAATAATAGTGTAGTAATAAGTAGAGTTTATTTAAGTGCTGAGAACAGCCACATGAAAAAAAAATCATTGTATCATACTATACGTAATTATTATTATAAACTATATTTAAAATAGATATCATTATGCTTAATGTGTTGCTTTAATGTTAATGTAAAGCAACAATCTCCAACAAAAGATGGCAGCACTACCTCTGTATATGCCTAATGTATTTTTATCGTTGCACGAAATTTCAATGCTGCTCTTACAAATTCAAGCCTAGAAAGTTCTAACTTTCTGGGAAGAAAGTTCATAACCAATTCAAGAGTTCGATCAATGCCATTTTCTTTATTTGCGTTCTTTTATTATTGTTGAAGATAAGATAAAATGAATTGTATGGGCGGTATTATTGTTGAAATCACTTGATTATTGTTGTGAATATCAAAATCTATATCAAGCGATTTCAACAATGATGAAAAATGAAAATGAATATATCAAGCAACGATAAAAATACGTTAGACATATACGGAGGTAGTGCTGCCATCTTTTGTTGGAGATCGTTGCTTTACATTAACCTTAAGAACTGTAGATCGATACGTTAATTGCAAACAGGTATAAACGTTAGTTAAACAGAAAATACAACAAAGAAATTTGTCTGTCAGCCTGCAGTCTTTCATATTTGTCGTAAGTAAAATAAATCAATTTCATATTCATTATTTTAGGCTCTCATTCTAGCTAAGACCACTAGAAAATATGCATATTTATAATTTGAAATAATAAGTTTGTTCTTTCTCATGTTGTGACGTGGCATTGCTAGGTTTTGAGGAACCTATTCGCTTGTTAAAAAGTTTGATGTAACATTAGAAATAAACACTACCTCTGTTGTATTTGTGCTTTATAAATAATATACATAACATGAGTTCCAGTGGTTAAATCAACGTTATAATAATATTCTTGCCGGACTTTTCCAGTTTCCAAGATTTATTTAAAAGAAATGAACTCTATAGGTTTTCAATGTAGATTGGTTGGTCTGCAGTGCACGAAAACTAATTTCAGAGAACCGCCACCGTGCTTAGGCAGTGGAAAGAAGAGGATCCAATTCTCGGGACGCCGCGATACAACCACAACGAGTAGAAAGATGTGAGGTTTATATTGTACTTCGACCGTTAAAATGTAACCAACGTTGGTTTCACAGATCAATACCCGAACCCCCCCCCCAATGTTTGCACAAAATGAATTATATTTTCCGAGTACGAGACTGGTGACCGAGTTCGTTTTTTTTTTTCTGTTGTTTTGTTTTTCTTTCTTTTAGGTTAGTGTAAACCAGCGAGCTCTAAATGTAGATGGCAGCACTACCTCCGTATATATCTGTTTTGTCTTTTTTGTTAAGCGAAATTGCAATGGTGCTCCTACAAATTTAAGCCTAGACTTTCAGAAAGTTCATAATAATTTAACAAGTTCTGTCCGTGCCGTTTTTTTTTTTTTAATTTTCTTTTGTGGTTCATTGTTGAAATCATTGTTATATATTTGAATATTCAGTACAACACTCAAGCGATTTCAACAATCAACGAAAAAGGAAATTTAAAAAAAAGTCACGGAACAATTGAAACGTTTATGAACTTGCTTCTCTGAAAGTTTGAATTCTCTACTCTTCAAGGGAGCAGCGTTGCCATTTCGTTCAACAGAGAATAGCAGTAGAGCTATAGGGATCTCGTGTTGCCATCTAGCGTGGAGATCATTGTTTGACACTACTTTTAAGAAAAATCGCTATACAAAATAGCATTTAGATAATTCGAAGGGTGGATTTCATTATTCAAATAGCAAGGAACTATCCCTGAATTCAAATGTCTTGAAACATTTACTCTAATCCGGCGTACGAACTTTCGATGAGCACAAAAACGTATATACACTATGTGATCAAAAGTATCCAGACTCTCACCTGAAAATATCTTCACTTTATTCGAAACTCAGTGTGTTCGGTTTTCTATCAATCTTCTGTTTTTTGTTCAATCTCCAAATTTCCTGTTTTTCATCTTGTAAATCTTACATAAATAAATTCACGTTCAAATGTAGACTTCTCTGTTATATAGTTTAAGGGATGGCTGAATTCCAAAATCTTTTCGTTTGAACAAAACCACGAAACACTGAAGTTTAAAACGGGTAACAGTAACACCAAATTCTCAAGGTTGAACAGGAAACTACTAACTAAAATTTTAAGGTTGAACAGTAACACCAAATTCCAGAATTTGAACAAAAGTAGCAAGAAAAAAAAAACACCGAACTTGAGAGTCCCAATAAATGCAACAAACATCATGGCTTGAACCAAAATACCGGAATCCGAATTTTGAATAAAAACACGCTCAGTTGAAATCATGAATATATATATATATATATATATATATCGGAATTGAATATATATATATCCGGCAGTAATATCGAAATTGTTCCTGTTCCCCCCCCCGTAAGCGTATTTTCCAGTGAAAAGACCTGAATCTAGGAGCAGCGTAATCAACCGTCTATATAAATTTGCTATAAATACGATTAGTTACCTGAACTTTTACGGTAAAAAAAAAAAAATGGCGTCCCCGATTGCCAGTAATTTCACCGTAAAATTTCCGGCCTTTTTTTAAGAATGTACTTATTTCAAACAGGCGAAAACATCTTGGCAATAATGTGTCATCCGTGTTAAATTGGAACAGAGAAATAAATGTGTAACAATACCTCAGTACCATTGAGTGAATATCGCACATTATTATTTAAGGTTATATACGAATTTCCAATAGTGAACAGATTCTCTAAAGTGACGTCATGAAATCTATTTTAAAAATTGACGAAAAGTTCAAACGGAAAAGATAAAAGTGATCTTTAGTTCGCCTTACATATGATAGAAATCGGTGGATTATCCATTGTTGTCATTAACATGTTCAAGATGAATTCCATTGTTATCTCACCTGTATTATATTTTGTCCGTAAAAGTTTCGTTTCGTAAAAGAAAGTAGCACAGTATTTCCACCTTACTTGGTCGTTGTTCTTTTGTTTATGCTAACAAAGAAAAATTTCGTATTCATCAGAATTTCCGATCGCGTTGCATGTTTAAACTTGGGTCACGCACCCGACCGCATAAGTAGATTAAAGCCTCCTTTTGAAGGTCATTCAGGTGATAGAGTGTGAGAAAAGAATAGGCAAAAGTATAGCGTATGCTGTTACATGTGACACATTATATCCCTCCTTACTTCCGGCCTTCTGCGGATTGCGGTTTAGTTTTATACTTTTTTAGAACAAATAGTCGCAGACTAGATTTCCACTCAACTTATATGCAGATACGACTCGTCTTAGATGCTGAAAAGGTTTTGTCTTCCTGGATTCAATGAATGTCACATGAATTCTGAATATTTATAAAGATAATCTTTCTTTGTCACGTACTATATACACTTATCTAAGTATAACGAGTTTTTTTTTTATAGCGCGCATAGATATTTCTATTATCACAGTTCTTTTGTGTACAAATTACGTTATTTATGCACTAAAAATATGATATGTCTCGTGTAAACCATGGTAGATAAGATGTGAATAGGTCATAGGTGTCCATACAAGGATCATTAGTGTTCTACCAAAAGCTGCAGGTACTTCAAAGCATGTTAATCCCTCTCCATTTACTCCGATTTTCCCCCTTTTTTTTTAATCATACCGTACGATTGATCTTTCTTTATAGAGACAAGTAGTTGGACATTTCTTCTCCCCTCAATCGTATCTTCTGTTGCATTGTTTACTGTGCAGCTGGTGTCCAAACCGATATCGTGTCACTCTTCTTTTTATTTTTGATTCGTGTCTCACTTATTGCCTTCAATATTGTTCATTGTTATTTAACCTTGAGAAAACCGTTAAATGTCCGACTTTTCGATGATTTATTAAACCAGATTTAGTTTAAAAGAAAAACAAAGTTTCCGTGTAAATAAAACGTCAAAAGGGGTGGATATTCAATGGTTTTCTCAGCGTTAAAAGTAAGTATGATTTAACGTTGAGAAACCCGTTCAATGTCCGACGATTTGTTCAACAAAATTGGATTAAAACAACGTTTCTGTGTAAAAAAAAAAATTTCAAAAAGTGGGCATTCAACGGTATTCTAAACGTTTAATGATGAAAAACTGTTAAATCCCTCTTTTTTTTTCGACAGTTTACTACATAAAATTTGTGAAACCAACGTTTCCACGTAAATCAAATGTTAAAAAGGCGAGCATTTGGCCATTTTCGTACCACCGAGGTAAAAGAGTAAATGTCAGGCAGACAAAACATGAAATTGATTTGTTCATTAAAAAAAGATTTTCTTGACTTTGAGGACCTTAGTTAAAATTTTCACTGTGCATATTTTTTTTTCTTTTTTAAGGTTTGAAGACTATCATCAACGCACTTCTCCATTCGTTCAAACAGCTCGCGGAGGTAATGACGCTGACAGTGTTTTGTTTGATGGTGTTCGCCTTATTTGCCTTGCAAGTGTACATGGGAGAGCTGAGGAACAAATGTGTGAGGAATATGGACTCGTTAAATGCTACATTAGAAGAGTGGCAAGAGTAAGTAAACATCTGTTTTAATTACGTAGTCCAAGCTTCATATACATGTGACGTTTACGAGGTAATTGAAAATTTGTGTCCTGATAAAAGCAATCAGTGGCGGCTTTACAGATGAAGCTGTTGAAGCTCTACTTCACTTAGTATTTTGTTATGCATGTACTAAATAAATATGTATATTTAAGGTATAATAATATAACTTTGAATGATAGTTTTCTCAAGTAACAAAATATTTCGGGATAATCTAGAAATCATCCTACCTTGTGTCTACCTAAACAATACAAACGGAAAAAATTATATTTCACATCCGCAAGATCTCCTTGCTTGATTCGTCAGTTAGCCCGCATCAACTGGTCAATGGTCTGTTGATATGATTTATCGGTCGAATTCTCCCTGTACATGGCTTATTCCTCTCATTCAAGATCACTGAACCCTGTTGTTTCGCTACTTTTGCCCACCTTTAAACAGTATTTACATCCTTACACGACTCAATACAGAACTAACATCCAATAATGAGTCCTTGACAGGGCACAGCTTTGACGGAGCATTCATGTTGGCTGTCATTTCACTCGAAACTAAGATGCCTTAACATTGTTACAACAAAATGCTGCTAAGTTGTGTTGTAGACGAAGGATCAAGGATAATACCAGTTTATTTCAATTTTGTTATGCTTATCCGTTGTCTCGAAGTGCAATATTTTATTTGAAGGTATTAAATTTTTAATCTGTATATTCGTAACATAGTGGTTTTTAAAACTAAATGGAATTAAAGTACGAAAAATTAAAGGTTAGGTCTTCTTCAGCCTATGGTAGTTTTAATGTAGTGAAAGATATATCCATTGGGACTTATCTGTACCTGAGAAAGCTCAATTAGATCGGGAGAAATATTAAGTAGCTTGCGTTTTAGCGACGTATCAGGTTAACCTCTATAATTTTCTTTTAAATTAGAATTCTAGATATGTTTTCGTTTTATAGTTAAAGGGAAAGAAACTCCTCGTTGTTGACATACTTGTGATCGTAATTTTTTTGCACAATATTTTGTTACATGCTTGGCAACCTGTAGTTAAAAGGAATTTGTGAATAAATTTTCAGAAGTGGGCCTACAATTCTTTACTATCATATATCTGGTCGTAGTTATGTATGTTCATTAACAGAGTTCTTTTCTTAAGTTACTTGTACCTTTTATAATGTACAATTTTAATAATTAACTTTCTTTCAAATTGTTTTCACTTCAAATCTATAGAGTGTCCCTAAAGCAGTGAGACGAATTTCGTGAGGCGACTCCAAAATACGAAAATGGTTCCTGGAGCACAAATATTAAATATGCCTAATTTCGCAATCAGAGACGTCCAACTGTGGAGTGGTATCGTCAGAAATGACGAAATATCTCGACCAAAGTTTATAATTAGATAATGCAGTTAGACAATAATTATTGTGCAACGTTAATTTCTTGGCAATTAAATAATTACGTGAGGAATCTCCTAACCGCTGAACTTCCACACTCAATTATTTATCTGGATATCGTATCACGTCCTTGTGGAGGATACCATCCCACATTTCGCTGTGTATAGCTTTTTCTACATGTGTTTATAGAAGATTTTTCATATTTTTGTGTGAATAATCACATCCCAAAGTCCGTCGCAGTATTTTAGGAGAATTGTATATTGACTGAAAGCAATCTAACCTTTTATCGATGTCTTAGATCTGATAATAGACAAAATTAACTATTCGATAAACATTACATTAACAGCATTGTTCTTGTTCTTATGCTTGAAACTTTATACCTACATGACTAATGAACTTTAAAGTATGAATATGTCTAATATATTTGGCTAACGTATTGATATTATTATTACTAATATTAATAATATTATTATTGATGATAATGATTAGCGTATTTTTCATTCTAGTTGGATGAATGATGAGGAAAATTGGATACATACTGTAGATGAGGAGCCACTTCTATGTGGAAACGCCACTGGTGCTAGGTGAAGTATAGGATTTTTATTCCTTTATTTCTTCCTGTTCAGAAATAGTAATTTCTTTAGTTTTGTTACCTTATAAATTGTCATTATGTTGTCCATCACATGTCTGTATTTTCTGGTATGTTTTAGTAGCTTTTCCAAATACTAATATGCTTAAAGATTTAAGAGCATTGCCATACATCATTATGTGAAAATGGTCTGCAATCGGATCAATTAATTCTACGTAATGCTGGAATGTGTGTTTAATAATTTAATGGGCTGCAATCGGATCAATTAATTCTACGTAATGCTGGAATATATGTTTAATAAGTCAATGGGCTGCAATCGGATCAATTAATTTTACGTAATAGTGGAATATGTGTTTAATAATTCAATGTGCTGCAATCGGATCAATTAATTCTACGTAATAGTGGAATATGTGTTTAATAATTAAATGGGCTGCAATCGGATCAATTAATTCTACGTAATGCTGGAATGTATGTTTAATAAGTCAATGGATTGCAATCGGATCAATTAATTTTACGTAATAGTGGAATATGTGTTTAATAATTCAATGGGTTGCAATCGGATCAATTAATTCTGCGTAATGCTGGAATATATGTTTAATAAGTCAATGGGTTGCAATCGGATCAATTAATTCTACGTAATAGTTGAATATGTGTTTAATAATTTAATGGGCTGCAATTGGATCAATTAATTCTACGTAATGCTGGAATATGTGTTTAATATTTCAGTCTACCGTGGAAACTATACATAATTTAACATTCTAATGTAGTATAAGTTTCAAGTGTTGAGCCCAATATAATCCTCCGACATCCATTGAATGGTTCAGAGCCTGCTTTACAAAAAATGTACGTCTTATTCTTAGAAGCTCAGTAGCTCGTTTAGGACGTTAATAACAAATCAGATCAAACCAAATACTTATACCAAGTTTGAAGCAAATCGGTGTAATCGTTGTCACATAAGAAGCAAACGTAAATTTTGATAAATAAATCTTGTTATCATGGAAACGGTGATAAGCTGAAAACTCTGGTGAGGCTAAAATATGGAGAAATGTCCACTTTATTAGAATTCCCATTTCGGAGGGAATAACTCCAGCTGTTCTCACGAAATGCTTGAAAACTTGTTTTTAACGTATCGTGATTATGAAAACAAGCAACTTTTCGTCGATCTCCAACTTTATAAACCTTTTTTTGCCATTACCACTGTACGAAAATTGCTAAGAATCAGTCCAGAAACATAGGAGATCAAAAAAAGAGGGAGTACAAAGTGAAGGTATTTAATATATGTATGAAGGCAAATTTGGTATTATAATTGGGACATACAAAAACTGGGATAAATGCAAGAGTCTGTTGAAATGTCTACTATACTCAGCAAATCATATTTAGAATTATCTCAATATAATTTTCGTCCTTTCGTTTCAGACGACAAAGTAAGAATTACTACTAAAAACCATTAAGCCTGTAGTCTTTAGGTGACCGAAACTCAAACTTAGAAAATCAAAATTCAGTTTTCACTAGAAAATATTATTCCCTCATCACGTGTTAACATAATTGAATAATTGTAAACACTTCTGATCTTGGAGTTGGATCAGCAAGTTGATTGAAGTCTCGCCATATTGGAACAGTATCAGAATAAGGGGAACAGTTTAACGTATTGTATTGGAAAACAACCGTACTCTTGATTTGGCCGCATCAAATTCAGACTGTTTACCCAGAAAATACAGATTATTTAGGAGATGTTAAGCTTTAATTCGTGTCCTTAGTAAAGCACAACATATATCATATTTGTACCATACAATTTTTTTTTTGTACAGTATACTTCATACATTAATGTCCCTATATGAATTAACACTCTAGTTGAAACATTTTTCAATCTTTTTTCTACAGGCATTGTCCAGAAAACTTCACGTGTATCCGAGTTGGAGGGAATCCAAACCACGGGTACACAAGTTTTGATACCTTCTTCTGGTCCATGCTTACAACTTTTCAGCTCATCACCCTTGACTATTGGGAGAATGTGTACAATATGGTAGGTAACAATTTATATACTGCCTACGACTTAAGACTGATAGATTCGTTCTTCCTTAGTAAATAAAGAAATAAATGATCTTCCACTTTCTTCTCGAATTACAAACTAGATCCAACGTCCCTAAATAAAAGAATAACAAGAAGTTAGGTATTTTGCCAGAATTTTCTATTTCGAGGGGTGTAAAGCCAAAGTTACAGGGGTGCAAATACAGTTATTCAGAGATTCTATCGATTTTTAACAATAAAAATTTTAGCTTTGAGATATAAGCTTGAACTCATAAGGAAGGAGTGGGGGGACGGGCAGAATTCGTGCAAGAAGCATGACTCCAGTTTGTCTTCTTTCTCCATATTTGTTATTTCTCTTCGTCACTAGAAATTAGCATTTCTTCTATCACTGCTTTTAAAGGTATAATAACTGAAAGAAAAGTGAACTGCTCTAGTGCCCCATATATTTGATAAACCTTGCATTCATATGTAAACTATCATAAGTGAAGAGTTAATGGTTAGAATGATGCAGACTTTAGAGCTGTTTTCACAACAGTACCTCGGAAAAACAAATGAGGATGTGTATCTAAATAACTTTATCTACAAACTGCGTGACCACACGACCAGTTCCTTCCGCTTTAATTCCTCAGTGATCTTTCATTTCCTAAGAGAAAGATATTATTTTGCTAGCTATTTTATTCGAAGTATCGCCCTAATCGATTAGGTAGTGATATATCTAATCACTAATATATCTAGTGTTAGGTATAACAAGAAGATTTCAATGGCTCCAATAAGTTTGAATTTCTTTCAGAATCTCATTTTTCAAACATTC
>JAGDQP010036451.1:0-19064 GCA_022664845.1 Lepisma saccharinum | reverse complement strand
TACTGACTTCCGGCAAGAAAAGTTAGATCCATCTATCGGCCTCCTGGGCAATTACCTTATATGCTCATTCTGTAATTATCATTCAACTGGTAGATTTATCTCACTGCAAGTTTTATATACAAGATTCACTGAGTTATATTATTTAGCTTTACGACGTATATGAAACATAAGTATGTATGAAATATTTATGATTAACGTATTTACAACTGAAATATCATAAATTTAAAGAGCAAAAAATCCTTATTTTTTATTACTATCTCGGTACCTTACATTTGGCGTCCCGACATGGGAATGAATCCCTGACCGTTAATAATATCATCTCACTGTTATCCATTCTCAGTATTTATATGTTCGTATCTCACTCTACGTACACTTACACTATGTGAACCTGTATTATCAATTCTATATAAATAACCGTCTATTACTCTTTGATTAATATTCTTAACATCACTATGTATATCATGGGTCATAGTTTGAGTACCGTCATGCTCGACCTGCAGCATCGGCATCTCTTCTAGTTTTTTGACTCTTCCACATTAGACATCTCCTGCTCTGACGGTGAACTTCTACTACTGGGTTTCTCTTTTTTCTCACTCCAATTGTTATTCTGTGTCCCTTGTGGATTTCTATGATTCTGTTTCTTCTTCTAAGAACGCCTTCATTTTCTTTCTTTTTTTTTTTTCTTGTATAGAAATTTCCTTCGCCCTTCCTGTATATTATTTTTATCTCGACCTCCATTATCAGATGCACGTTCCGGGTTTCCATCTGTTTTACTTGTAGACTGCTCTTCTGATTATTTATCTTGTTTAGACATCTGTACCTCTCCTATACGAACTTGTTTGGATCGGTAATCCAAGCCTTTAGGACTGGAATTTTGTGTTACTTGCAAAACTTTTCTGTATCTCATTATTATCATAAATGAGCTTAAGCTTAACTTCTAATAAGGCAATTCTTCAATACGAGCAGTTGATAAGTGGCGTTGATAGATTACTGGCAACAGTGTTATTATACTGTTGCATAACTGTAGTTCATTGATATTCTCATCTCATTCTCGAATTTGCGTATATCTCTCTATCACAAAATTTTCTACAGTTGAATAAACCTTCGGATCAAATGGTATCCTGCGCAATCGAGTCAGCTTTGCGTATGGTAGATTTTCTGCTTGATAGTACTGTAAAAAGCTTTCTTAAATTCTTTATACGTACCCAATTTTTTAGTATTGGATTGGTACCAACAGAGAGTAGATCCTCTTAACACAAAAGGAATTACCCTAATCCATTCTTTCTCAGGCAGGCCAACAATCTCACATTCCCGTTCAAATTGCATCAGATAAGATTTAGCTCTTAATGGTGATTTTTCAGCAGAAAAGGTTGTAAAAGATCGTATGTCTGACAATTTCAGAGACCATCTATTTGACTTATCCTTTCTCTCGGACTTTCTTTCCACTTTCTTTTCTTATATGAATTCCCCTTTTCCGATGAATTACTTTCTCTCGATCTTCTTTCTTCCTCACTCCTGGATGAGCTATACTTTCTTCGTCTACTGTATCTCCTTTCGTCTTTATCATCATCAGAATATCCACTTTCTGTTGAAGACACATAAGGTTTAGGCGTCCTAGTGTAATTTGGAGAACACGCACCTTTTTCATCTTCAGTGTCACATTCTTCTTGACTCCTATACCTATTCTTGCAACTTTGCTCTGAACTATGTTAACATTTCGTGTTACTGGACGAGTAACTTTATCACCTATGGAAAACAGCTTGATTTTTTCAATTTCCTTATCCACTTCACTGAGTCGATGTGTTGTAACCTGATTTTTGAAACTTGTTTCATTTAATTTTTCTGTGTTATGTAGTACCAGAGTTTCTATCTTATTTATCCTATCCTCTTCTTTCTTTATCCCTTCTTCTATTTTCTGTTCCACGTAAGCTATGCTTTGTCTACATCTATGATTACTTTACTAAATTTCTTATCTGTACTTTTAATCACACCATCCACTGTAGATTGAACTAATCTTGTAGCCTCCTCCATTTCATTGAACCTGTAATCAGTGTATCCTACTACACCATCCAATGCTATTTGTACCATGTTTGTGATTGTTCTTAAAGTATCTCGTTGTACTTGCTCTAACCCTCGAGCTATCTATTCTTCAAGGCTTGTTCTATTTGTCTGGCAAACTTCCTCGATTCGATTCATATGAGCGTCTAAATGATCAACTTGCATTGACACCTCTTCCCGAATTTTCTTTACCTCCACTTTCACTTCTCTTATTTCTTTATTTCCTTGTTCTATGTGATCATGAACTTTCTTAAAACGTTCACTCATTTCTATGCTTCCTTCTTCCTTTCTTGATATTGTTTCTTCCTTCGTTTCTTTCATTTCTATGATTCCTTCTTCAATTTTTGACATCATTTGGCCCCTTGTTATCGTTATCCCTTCCTTTGCTTCCTTCCCCAGCATTATTTTTACTGCTGCAGCCTGAACACGACCAAAGGAAATCGCTGTCTCCTACAATCGCAGCTAAAGATTCAATTTCATCGACTTCTATTACACAAGATGTATGAAAATTTTCCCTACAAACTTTACACCATATACTTTCTTTATTCTTGTCTATTTCTTCGCAACGCAACACTGTACTTTCACTTTATCCATGGTGATAGAACTCTTCATGCTACTTTTCCAACTCTGACTCCTTGTCACCACTGGTATTAACTTTAATTCTTATCTACAAAAATCATTATGATGTTCACAGTGTCCCTAAAATGTGACAGTTTTATAGATCTTAAATTATTTTCTACTGGCGCTTAGTCCCTGTTCAGGCGCCATATGTCGTGGTTGTTCTTGTGACTAAGCTCATTAGAAGAAACAATATAGTAAACACTGTTATAATCTAAGACTGACGGACTTGAATAAAAATAAGTGATTACACACACAAAAAAAAAAAGTTTTTCTATGCTTTAGTATAGATCTTGATGTAGTAGATAAAATAATACACTAAACGTTATTCTAATTCGCTTTAAATATATCGCACTTTATTAGCTTCTAATATGACATCACTTGCTGGATATTAAGAGTAGATTATTTATCTGAATTATGCTTATAACTTGGAAATAGTATAACACACTTTTCCTTTACTTGATATATCCACTGTTCTTCACATGTACTTTGCTTGTATGAATTCTCATGTGGATAATATATAAAATATTAATAATTCACTAAACACTGATAAGTCTTAATTGTTATCACTTATAGGTTTGAATACTCACGTGTATGTGATAACATGTCACATGATTCTCTTGAATGTACAATATAGCAAAATATATTTATCAGTACTTGATCACTCCTTTTTTCAATGAAAGATTATATGAATATTTCTATATAGAAAATAAGATATGGTTGGACTTACAGATAAAAGATTTCAGAGTACTCTTAGAAGAGAAAATACACTAACTTTATAGAAAAAATAGAATATTACAGGATTTAATATATACTGTCTTCAATCTTCTATTCAGATATTTCACAATAAGTAAGAGTTTGTCTTTATTTCTATGACACTTGTTTGCTCTATTTGCTAACCTTTACCAATTTAAAGCTCAGTTAAAAAAAAAAATACTTCTTCCACAATGTCCGATGAATAGTCTTTTATACTTTAAGGCTTTTCTTTAAACATAACAAAGTCTATATGATGCTCGTTAGCGCTAGTACTATTAATTTTAATGTAAATAGTCTCATATACTATTCACTTGTCTTAGGATTTATATAAACTTGAATGTACCAATATGAATGTCTTTGCCACTGAACCTATTTTGCACTTTTTGACGAATGAATATTATGTTACTGCCTTGAAGTCTATGATACTTTAAATCTCGTAACTGACACTATCCAATATCCCCAACTACATAAATCTATGGTTTTTATTATGAAAAGTCCTGGTAATTAATAACTCTTTCTAAACACAGTTCTAACCAGTTCTAAACACAATCTTTTACGAACAATGACGTAACTAAATTTTCTTTCAAGGTCTTCTCTCATCACATGAAAACCTTAACGATCTTCTAAAAATCCTCCTAACTGTATGGTATTCAAAATCTTTCCTTGATTAAAGAACAAATTTGACGGTAACAACTAAATGGTGTGCACAGCAACACTTCATGGACTATTACGCTCTCCTAACCAGCTGTCTCATGCATGTAACGTTATTTCCTTCTTTACGATCATACTTTCCTATGTCGTTAATATCGGACAGTTACATAGTTCTGCCAGTTCCAACAAGCGATTAGCATGCCCCAATACACAGCAAGGTAAGTGGTGGCGCTACAGCTAACCGTCGCGTTCTTGCTAGAGCTCAGTTTATTTCCCAAGCGCTTTGCAGTGACATAAGGAAATCTAAGATTTTCTAAGCTAGCGAATACCAAAAGCAGGGTATTAACATTCAGAGGTTTTATCTTACACTTCCTCTGGCCTGTGGTGTCAATAGTCTGATATACTACTAGGCCGCTACAATAGACATCAGTACCCAGTCATGTTTTAAGAGTAATTTCATCAATAAACAGACATCTTACTAGTTATCGTCTTTACTGTGCTTCTTCCTACTTTATCATTATTCTCTTCTTTACGTTTTCTTCTTCGTTATCAACATACAAAATCTCCCTACCTACTGACTTCCGGCAAGAAAAGTTAGATCCATCTATCGGCCTCCTGGAATTACTTTATATGCGCATTCTGTAATATCATTCAACTGGTAGATTTATCTCACTGCAAGTTTTATATACAAGATTATTTCTTTAGCTTTACGACATATATGAAACATAAGTATGTATGAAATATTTATCAATAACGTATTTACAACTGAAATATCATAAATTTAAAGAGCAAAAAAAATTTTTTTTTGTATTGCTATCTCGGTAACTTACACTTTGTAAATAAATTATTAGCTAGTTTAAAAATCTTGTGTTAGATAATGTTTTGCTCCTCTCCTCTAAAGATATGTTGATTTATTTGTTTGATTCTACTGGGGATAGGATGGGCAGTTGGGAAGCATTAAGATCCACCAAGTAATTCTTGGTATCCTCAGATTTTCTGAACGTGGACAAAAGCCGTTAGGTAATTAATAGGTGCTATTAAAAGCCTAATCGTTAAATTCTATTTGCGTAGGAAAGTCTTAGACTGGCGATACCCGGTTATGTTGTTGGACCCTTACTGATTGAGTGTGTTTTGCAACTGATTGATTTGCTTCTGAAGCTGCGCGATTTCAGCATTGCATGAAGTCTGAGCAAAACTTGGCGGGAGCGGGGATGAAAGCATGGGCGGCTAAGAAGCCGCTCCGGAATGTTGCTGATGGACGGCAGAGGTACTCGAACCTAACTGCTGGGGATTTCTGCCCATTTGATGTAATTCCAACGATTCCTCTTGTCTCCTCTAATCGAGGGACAGATGCTTGTAGTCAATGGCCTGGAGCGTGGAAATAAGTTGTAGTATGGTGGTAATGGTTTTATCACTAACTTCCCGTAGAAGATGGGATCTCAAGCCCTTTATGATATGTAAGACAACTTGTGCTTCAGGCAAATCAGGAAGCAAGGATCTGATCAAATGTACTTTGACTAAAGTATAGGGAGATTCAAGTAAAGTTTGTCGTCTATTGCGTAATGTCCTCAACTTTGAATGGGGACGCCATGCCACGGAATGTATTGACAAACTCAATTTTTTAACTGGGCATAGGTTTTGTTGGCGTATTCCGGGTCAAGCTGAAGTAACCGAAGAAAATCATGGGCAGTATCAGAAAGATTAAGAGGCAGCTTTGTTTTTATCTGCGCGTCTGACCACGAAGCGGCAAGAGCGTACGCTTCATATTTCTGGAAGAAGACGTCAACTTGTGACCGGTCAAGACAACTAAATTATGGCATCGTATTTTATGCAGTCAAAGCTTCCCAAAAATCTGCCGCGTGGGAGACTGGTGGTGGTGGATTAGCCATATTGGTTCTCGGTTTTCCAAAGATTTCAAATGTTAAGCCCTCAAATAAATGTACATGTGGATCTGCTCGAGTTTTGGATGTAGTAACGCGTCCGTCAGAAGAAAAGATGCTGGCGGTCATACACTGTTATAACGCAAAGATATCTATCTCACTGTGTGAATGAATGCAAGATGAACAACCACGAGAGGGGGGGGGGGGAATTGTGATAATTTTATGCAACGCCAGGAAGACACGTTGTTCCTTCGGCTTAAAACTAAAGAGTCAGTAAAACGAAATGAATGACATTTCTACCGTAGTATATTACAATAAAGCATGAGAGCGAGGACCGGGACTTGAACCGAGTTTGAAAAATAAAAAATATTAAAATCCAAACCACGACGGCTCTACCATATTTTCGGTGCATACACCATTAGTTAACTTTTTTACAATTTCTTACCGTTTTTGAGTAAGGGGGAGGCGAAGCTGGATCGATGTTCATTTGTTATACGGCGGACAACAACAATAAAGCACTATTTGTATACAATGGAGATACTTACTGTTCCCTGAAAAAAAACAAGATTGCACTAATCCTATAAGACCTAAAACCTAGTATTTACGGGAGGACATGCTGATGTTAGACATTGAAATATACAACTAAAATTTTACTATTTTATTTGATTAAAGGAACACATTTCATAGCTAATAATCTATCCTTTTGTCGATCGAAACTTCGAGTGATTTGAGCAATTTGTTTACGTTTATATTTGAGAATCATGCCCTGAAATACACGTACCTTGATTTTATTCACAGTAGAAGTCTATGTCTTCACTATACAGTAAATGATGTAAATGTTCCTTAATACTGTCTATGACGCTATCACTTTTCTTCCTCTTCTTTTAGACTTTCTATTACACACGTATAGACTAAAAACCGTAACTGTAGTAAAGTTTGTTGGAGTCACTAGAATGTTCTGTTTCTATGAAGTTTAACACAAAACTAGGTAGAATTCGACTAAGTTCACCTTTAAACACACAAACGTAACAAGCAAGTTGACTCTTCGGAATCGGTCTGGCAACTAGAAAAACTAGCATGCCGTCTTAAAGTATAACTGGTTTTTATAATGTTCCTAATTTCTTGTCTTGTGGGAGTCGTGCGGTTTTCAATGTAAAAATTTTATGTCATTTTATAAACACTTGTTCTGCTAAATGCAGATGTCGATATTGATTTTATGTTAACAAGTATTTTCTCACTGTCAAGGTTAAAAGATGTGACAATTATTCGTGGAACGTGTCTGATTGAATATTGAAGCTGTCTGTTATATAATCATTAACGTCTGGTTCTAATGAGAGTCAAGGCTAAATCACACTTGTTGTTCTATGCAGGTGTTCTTAAATAAAATTGAAAACTGTCTTGTACTTTTTTTTTATTATTAGTGAATCGCAATGACCATGGGTTCCCATGTCATTGGTTGCAACCTTACTGATGTTATAATCTTAGAAAGACAATTTGTTTTTCATTTTATAATGGTGTCGCTTGTTTTTGAATAAAATTAACTGTTCGTATTTTGAGTATCTGAAAAAGGGTTGATTTTTATTTTTGATTTCATTTAAATATTTTTTATAATTTTACCTGATATACACTATCACTCTCATTACTCCAAAATATATAAATCACAGCCATATTCGATCCACTACTGGACGAGGCCTTTTAACATTGACCAGACGCGTTGGGACAGGAGACCCGAAACTCTCAATGTGATAGCCACTATCTTTATTCATAGCAGCTCCCCAATTGCATCACGATGCTCGGTGGGCACCATTCCAGATCTACACACCTTGGAAAAATCCTTGGAAGCGCCGGCAATTGAACCCGGGACTCTTCAATCCGTACTCAGCAACGTTAACGGGTCGGTCATATACATATATATATCGTGCGTTAGCCGCATACGTCGTATCTACATTTTTTTTCACTGGAAGTAGTAGTTGTATATTTCTTGAAAGTAGAAAAATTGATGAACTTTCCAGTTAAAACTTCGTAACAAATAAACGTAGCGGTAATTGTTCCAAGCTTCGGAAATCCACGCGCTATGCAGCAGTCAACTGTTCTCCAAACTTGGTGTGCCGTCCGCTACGTGTCGGTACTGTCGTCTTAGTCTTTTTTTCAGTCCACGTGTTCGTCCTTTCTTCTACTAGCACGAATACGGTCATATAGACCGAAATATCGCGAAAAACTATGTGAGTATTATGTAAGTGTGTGTGTTTATTCTCCTATGGAACAAATAAGCTGTAAGTAGATTCCATGCTAATTTCATAATTAACCTTATATATATATACGGTGGCTCAGTTCGTAGAGCGCTCAACTCTCGCGGTAAAGGTCGTCGGATTGATCCCTGCTCATGCCATGTGGGGTTTGTGGTGGACAAACACCGTGTGTGTGGGTTTTCTCGGGGTGCTCCGGTTTCCTCCCGCTTTCTTCATTCCACCAATTTATCCCATCATCATCCATACGACCTGAGCCATAGTTGCCTACAGGCCTTAAAATAAATTCAAATATATATATATATATATTCAAATATTATAAATTCAAATATATATATATATATAACTAGCACAAAGCAAAGCCGGGAGGGCAATTTCAGGTAACTTTAGGAGAAAAATGAAAGAAAATAAAGGAAAACACTTACAGCTTATATCTTCTGTATTAGAGCATACAAATATATCGTCGTCGGAACTGCAACAGCCCCTATGTGGCAAACTATGAATTTTTTAGGAAGGCCAAAAAACCGGTTTCTGTAAAACAATTTAGGTACTGAAAAGTTGCTATATTTCAAAAAGTAGAAGTCATATCCACATGGAATTTTTCTACAGTATGCTGAGTACACAGAACTATAAATTAATAGAAAAACATGATAAGTTGAAAAATGCCACATAGGCGGTATTGCAGTTCCAACGACGATATACAAGTAACTATGATATTTCGTGCACACAGCTGCACGTATTCATATGTAGCGGAAGAGATCGAAGTGCACGTGATCACAAAGCACAATATTGAAGAGACAGTGGCGACACGTAGCAGACAACGCATAAAGCTCGGAAAGCAACTGACTGCTGTAGCGCGTTATTTCCGGAACTTGAAACAATTTACAACAGTATAGCGTGTAAGTACTGGGTGGGATCGTGCAAGAAAATGTAGAGGAAACAGTAGGTTTAGAGTTATTAAAGGTTAAGGCCAGGATTGATTTTCGCCCTTCAAACTCAACGACATGTTGAGGTGCTGGTCGAAGGGGGTTAAATGTGTATTATGGCAACCAGGAAAGATAGATCTAAATTTGTAATGTGAAACTCGGTGTGCAAGGAGACTGGGGCATCCGGTGCAAATTTTACGTTTGTTGTTAATACGAATGTGGTGAGCAGCACCGGTTTCCCCCACACAAAAGGCATCACAGAACTTGCAGGTTAGAATGTATATACCATTAGAGGTGTGGCATGTACCCTTGTGATTGAGGGTGTACCGGCCATTAGCAGTATTGATAGTGACTGTTTGAATTTATTTTAAGGTCTTTACGCAACTATGGTTCAGGCTGGATAGTGATTGTGGGAGAAGTGATGAAAATGGAGCAGACCTTACATCTGGGTCACTTGAACGTATGAGCGCCGGTTTGGGGTGGTGGCAAGAAATTCATACAGGATGTTTCTAACATTATGTAGATGCTGAAAAACTAATCTAGGTTTTGTGGGGAATACGCATCTTGT
This sequence comes from Lepisma saccharinum, assembly GCA_022664845.1. NCBI lineage: Eukaryota > Metazoa > Arthropoda > Insecta > Zygentoma > Lepismatidae > Lepisma > Lepisma saccharinum. Next base: position 9,361 of record JAGDQP010036451.1, on the reverse strand, counting down.
GTCTGGGTCATATTGGAAGATGTAAAAATTAGAGTGTAGGATTTGTTTCACCTTGGCTAGTTCAGGTTGAAACTGGTGGGTTAGAGGCTTGAGTGGACTGAGTTTGTGAGGATGCACGGCGAATATGTTTGGTTAGATGGGTAGCCTCGGTTGGTTAAAGCGTCCTGGGGGCGTTGCTTGTATGTTTTAGCAGGAGAGGTGCTGGAATTCAGGCATCGCTTTCTTGGTGTAGTAAGGATGGGAACGTATGTAGTGTAAATACTGCATATGGTTGGTGGGTTTTATGTGAACGGAAGTGGTGAGGGTGTTGATCTGTCTTCTAAAGTGATGTCCACGTCAAGGAATGTGACTCTTTCGTAAAAAATAGACCAAGTGAACTGGACAACACGGAATTGGTTCAGTTGTTCTAGGAATGTCTTGAGACATTTCATCCTATACTAACCAAGGTCAAACAAATTCAACACTCTAATTTCCACATTCTCCAAATATCTTGGTCCGTACGAATCCTTCCTCGCCACGAACCCCAAACCAGCGCCCACACATGCCAGAGACCCAGATGTAAGGTATGCTCCATTTTCATCACTTCTCCCACAATCAATATTAATACTGCTAATGGTAGGTACACCCTCAATCCCAAGGGTATATGTCACACCCTAATGTTATATACATCCTAACCTACAAGTTCTGTGATGCCTTTTATGTGGGGAAAATAAGTTGTGCTCTTAACACTCGAATTAATAACCATCGTCATTTCTGTACTATCAACAAACCGGATGCCCCACTTTCCTTGCACACCAAGTCCCACAATACCAATTTTGATCTATCATTCCTGGTTGCCGTAATCCACATTTTACCCCTACGACCTGCACCTCAATGCCTTTGGGAGAATGCCTTTATTCATGGTTTGAACGCGAAAATAAAACCTAGCCTTAAGCTTCAATGACTCTAGCTCCCCTTTTCCACTGCATTTTCAACACATTTCCATCCACGATCCCACCCTGTACTTACACGCTTTACAGTTATTATTTCAAGTTCCGGAAATCGACGCGCTACAGCAGTCAGCCAGTTTTGATGCTTTGTCCGCTACGTGTCGCCACTGTCTTTTCATACTTGTACTTTGTGAACACGTGAACGCCTCTATACCTGAAAAACTGTAATACACGAAATATAGTGACTTTTAATATGTGAATATGTGTGATCTAATACGATAATATAAGCTGTATTATCCTTCTTTTTTTCCTTCATTTGTCTTAAATTTACCTTATATTGCCCTCTCGGCTTTCCATTGTACTAGTTATAATATCCCTGTGTTGGAAATCCCGCATCAATATTTTTCTCTCGTCTACGTTTGTGTATTCTTAGCTATACCAAATCAGTTGCTAATGCTAGGTTTTTGCGCTCGTGCTTGAATTTAGGCCTTACTCCTAAAGGACTGACTCACAAAATCTCACTCTCTGCCATAAAACCAGTACACCGACCGTTTCTCATACCACTTTACAGATCTATTGTTGTTGAAATAACCCTCAAAATGTAGTCCCTACACTTGCAGCGTGCAAGTAACCTGCTGACCAACATCCAGTCTCTCACAAAAATCCTCTTGTTGACCACCCATGATTGGCAAAATAGAATTTGCACCGTTTGGACCCAGGCCCGTTATCTACACTCTTCCATGAAACAGGAACACCTGAATACTTATCCCTCCTCTGTCGCCGTGCTTTTCAAACCGGATGTGCCCTGCCTCTTCCTCTCAAACACAAAAAGCACCAAGTTCCCTTACTTGCAGAACCACCATTACCATTACCTACTCCCATAACTCAACCACCTGGTAATAATAAACAATCTCCACTCACTACCCAGTCCTCAGAAATACCGGACCGCAGAGGAAATTCCTCTGCTACCTCCATCATAAACCTATCCAGCCACTACCTTACTCAATCTGAAGCTGACAACCTCTCTAAAGGACGTACTTTTTCCCCTTCCAAGAAGTGCAACCACTTCCTGTTGTTAAAAGATATCCTTTCCTTTGCCCGCAGACTAAGAATGATGGCGCTATTTTTGGGCCAAAAATCCCCCTATTCCAGGCACACCTTCCAATAAACTCCATACTAGCCTTGAACGCTTCCGCCCTTCCTCAAACATGGACCCACCATCACTTCCTAGCAACCATCCCCTAGAACGTACCATCTCCTCCATTATTTCTGCCAGCACCAATACTGAGTCCTCACAACAAATGGCCAAAAAACCTAACTTAACCCATAACCAACGCAAAGCCCTTGTACCGCTACGCAAGAACCATGACATAATGGTCCTCCCAGCGTGCAAGCGGTCCACTACAGTAGTCTTAGACAAGGCTGACTACCTCCAGTAACCTTAACGCAAACTATCCGATATCAACACCTACAAGCCCACCACCACAGACCTAACTACAACAACGAACAGAAAATTTCCGATATCATTACCGCTAATGGTACTCGTGAGGGCATATATGAAATGTCCATGAAGTACCAAAGTATCTAATCCACCACCCTAGTCCACGTACCCCAACCTTTTACCTACTACAGAAGATAAACAAAAAAGGTAACTCAGGCAGACCCATTCTGGCCAGCCATAATTTCCCTACTTAACGCAATTTCGCTCTCGTTGACTCCGTCCTTCAACCACATGTTCAAGCGCTGCCTGCCTGCATACGCGACATCTACCACTTCTTAGAAATCATCCGTAAATTACCTCCTCTTTCCTCTGACATACTGCTTTGCACCATAGATGTTACTTCCTTATATACCAACATTCCTCATGCGCATAGCCTAGCAGCTATGGAATTCTTCCTTAACCAGAGACCTAAACCTCATAGCCTAACCACAGCTTTCCTTCTTAACCTGTCCAACCTAGTTCTCACATGTAACAACTTGCCCTTTGACGACAAACACTACCGTCAGATCCGAGGCACAGCCATGGGTACGAGAATGGCACCTTCTTATGCTAATCTCTTTATGGGAAAACTCAACATGATTTCCTGCAAACTCAACCTTTGACCCCTCTACTCTGGGTAAGATTCTTGGACGATATAATGATGCTATGCACTCATGGAGAAACAAGTCTCAAGACATTCCTAGAACAATTGAACCAATTCCGTCTTGTCCAGTTCACTTGGTCTATTTCCGACAAAAGAGTCACATTCCTTGACGTGGACATCACTTTAGAAAACAACACCCTCACCACTTCCGTTCGCATAAAACCCACCAACCATATGCAGTACTTATACTACTCAAGTTTTGATCCTTACCACACCAAGAAAGCGATTCCATTCTCCCTTGCCGTCAGAGGAGAACGCCTGAATTCCATCACCTCTGCTACTGAAACTTACAACCAACGCCTCAAGGAGGCTCTAGTCAACCGAGGCTACCCTTCTAACCTTGTAACCAAACAGATCCGCCGTGCATCTTCACACATTCAACCCACTCAAAAATCCAACCCAACGTCGCCCAACCAACAGGCTCTAATAACCCAGTTCCATGCAAAACTAACCAAAGTCAAACAAATCCTACACTCTAATTTCCACGTTCTCTAATTTGACCCAGACACAAGATCAACATTCCCCACGAAACCTAGATTAGTTTTTCAACATCCACCTAATTTTAGAAACATCTTGGTCCGTACAAATCCCTCCTTGCCACCACCCCAAACCGGCGCCCAGACATGCCAGAGACCCAGATGTAAGGTATGCTCCATTTTCATCACTTCTCCCACAATCAATATCAATACTGCTAATGGTAGGTATACCCTCAATCCCAAGGGTATATGCCACACCCTAATGTTATATACATCCTAACCTGCAAGTTCTGTGATGCCTTTTATGTGGGGGAAACAAGTTGTGCTCTTAACATTGGAATTAATAACCATCGTCATTTCTGTACTATCAACAAACCGGATGCCCCACTTTCCTTGCACACCGAGTCCCACAATACCAATTTTGATATATCTTTCTTGGTTGCCGTAATCCACATTTTGCCCCCTACGACCAGCACCTCATCACGCCGTCTGTGGGAGAATGCCTTTATTCATGGTTTGAACGCGAAAATAAAACCTAGCCTTAACCTTCAATAACTCTAGCTCCCCTTTTCCACTGCATTTTCAACACATTTTCATCCACGATCCCACCTTGTACTTACACGCTATACAGTTATTATTTGAAGTTCCGGAAATCGACGCGCTACAGCAGTCAGACAGTTTTGATGCTTTGTCCGCTATGAGACGCCACTGTCTCCTCAAACTTGTACTTTGTGAACACGTGAAATTCCCTCTCTTCCTGTATACTTGAAAATGTGTAATACACGAAATATAGTGACTTTTTATATGTGAATATATGTGATCTAATACGAAACTATAAGCTGTAAGTATTATCTTTTTTCCCCTTCATTTGGCTTAAATTTACCTTATATATAGATATATATATACAAGGTAAATTTATGAGAAAACATATATAAGATGATAAAAAAGGTAAAAAATGAAAGATGATGGGAAAATAGTAATTATAAAATAATAATAAATAAGACGAAAAGGGGAGAATAAAGAAAAATACAATAAAAGGGCAACTAGAGACGGAATGAAGTTGAGGCCGAGTTCATAGTTAGCGGAAAGGATGTAGATGTACGTCTGCGCCAATCTCTTTCTAACTGTGGCAGGTGAGTCAGGATTTAGAACTTTCAGGATGCTGACTCGAAAGGTTTCGTCAGATGTGCTGCCACGATAAGAAGCGTGTTCAGGTATAGGAAGGTGCGAAGTTGTGATTTGGAGGAGTAGTCTGCAGAATTGAAGCAGGCTGAAACTCTTTCTTGAGGGATAAGTTATTTAGCAAATGGTATATCGTCTCGAATTCGAGAGATGAAGTTAAAGAACTTACACCAAAGCGACCCTGAAATAGATTTGAAAGAAGCTACGAAGTTTATTACTATGACGACGATTTTGCATATATATATATATATATATATATATATATATAAGATATTAGTATTGATACTACTACGAATATTATTATTATTACGATATCTTATTTATTTTCACTTTCCATTATGGCGACCGCTATGGAGGATTCAACAAACAATCCAGTGAGAGAGGAATTGACGGAAAGAGAATTAGAAGATGTAGGTTTGACGTATTTTGTTCCATGTAGAAGGACAAAATGTGATAAAGAAAGAGACGAAAAGGGTGCGAGAAATGAAGAAGAAACATTTTAAAAAAAGATGCTGACATGGATGGAACAAATGATGCAAGAATGGAGAGAAGAACGAGGAGACAAACGAAAGAATGATAGAGAAGAGCGACACGAACATCGAAAGAAGGATAGAAAGGAACGAAGAAAGCAGATTGATGAATTTAAAGAAGACGTCTTAGAAAGGCTTGAATATAAGGTTAGAACTTCGACAGAAGAAAATAATGACTGAGAAGTTATGACAAATAGTAAAAGCCAATTAACAAAAGTAGATGAACCTAAAGAGGCTGTCCTAGAAAAACTGGAAAATAAGGCAAGAAGGTAGACAGTCGAAGGAGATGATTCAGAAGTGATGACAAAAGATAAAAGTCAATTAGTAAGAGGAGAGGAGAACGTTTGAGAATTTGATGAGTTGAAAGACGAATAAACAATTAATATAGAGAATAATTTATGGAGAGATAAGAAAATACAAGATAGTACAAAAAAAACAAAAAAGGAGATGAAACGGAAATCTTTGAGGAGCAATTAGGGGAAGAAAAAGGGGGTAAGAACAGGGTTAAGAAAAGCAGGACATATTGGAAGAGAAGGAATAAAAAAAAGAAAAGGATTGGTGAATGTAAAGGTACAGATGTAAAGGAGAATGTAGAGAGTGAGGAAAATCTCAAGGAGCGTTCAGGGATGTTGGAAGGAAATACAGAAGAAGTCCGAAAGTATTGATGATAAGGAATCAAGAAAAAAAAGATATGAATCAAGTGACAAAGGAGTCTAAGAAGAAAGATAAAAGGAAAAAGAAGGATAATAAACAGAGGAAAAGAGGATGAGAACAAAATCAAAAGAAAACATCAGTAGAGGTAAAGAAGAAGAAGAAATTTCGTGGTAGCAATCTGCAGACAAGGCATTTCCGAAATCGAGAAAGCCAAAAAAAAGAACAAAATGCCTAAGCCGTTATCTGCAAACCCATTGAAGTTAAATTTTGATGTTGGATGTAGAGAAGAAGTGAGTGGAACTTACCAGAGTAGTGAGATGATAGATATTGCTGAGGTACAAATGAATAAGAGTATACTGAATATTAATCCAGAGTATCTGACAACTAAATATGGTGAATAGTATGTAAAAATAATGTCAGGCAACACAGTTGTGAAAAGTATTAAGGTGGTCAGATATGAAGATGAAAGAGAGGACGATATGATTGATATGCAGATGGTTTAGGAAAGATGGAGAAGAAGGAAACAGAAAGTGAGAAGAAATTAGACCGGATGTGGGAAAAGCGAACTTGGAATAGGATTAGAGAAACAGAGAAACTTATGGTAAAGTGGTACACGAAAAAGGTATTGAAATTGATTAAAAGTCTGAATAGTTGTAACAAGCAAAAGGTGAAGCAAGTGAAGTGCAAACAAGTGAATGATACATTTCCTGAAGAAGAGGAGTAAACCGTGAATGAATATAAAATGAGTATCAATGAAATTCATAGGAACATCAGTATAGTACTCCATGGGTGATAAGGAAGTGAAAGAGGATGATGACATCTTGTAATGTTTCTATATTGAAAAATTTGTAATAAAATAATCATAGATATCAGTGTGTAAAGATGAATATATAATTCTGGTTATTTTCTGGAAAAAAAAAAAAATCCTGAGATTTTGTATAGAAAAACGAGAAAATAATAATAAGAAGAAACCATAAAAATTAAAATGAAAATTTCTTAAAGGCAATGTAAAGCCAAGATGTACGACAATAGATGGCAGCACTATCTCCGTATATGTCTAATGTATTTTCATCTCCGTATATGTAGTTTGTTGTTATGGATATAACAATGAAGCACTTTCAACAATGAACAAGAAAGAAAATAAAAAATCGGCGCGGATGGAACTCTTGAATTGGTTATGAACTTTCTTCCCTGAAAGTTTGAACTCTCTAGGCTTGGATTTGTAGAAGCAGCACTGAAATTTCGAGCAACGATAAAAATACATTAGACATATACGGAGATAGTTCTGCCATCTTTTGTCGTACATTTTGGCTTTACATTGCCCTTAAGTAAAAGAGGAAAGGAAGTATTTTTAACCATTTTTATTATCATTATTTTTCTGTCGCTGCAAGGGGCGATTATGATATGGATTGTTGGATATAATGTTGGTTGCTAAATGTTGTTGATGTCGTTATTTAATGTTGTTTAACGGAAAGAATGGTAAATGAATTTGATTTAATCCTTAATTATGCTAATTTAATGAATTTATTAACAATGTTGTATAAAATCGGATTTATTTCAATATGGATAATACTGTCAAGTGCAAAGCTATTGTTGATGAAATAACTTTAAATTAATGTATAAAACATGGAAAACGTCACGAACATGTATATTGTTAACCGATTTGATCTATATGATTTGACGATAAGTTACACCAGCTGAAATAGAGGACAGTGATGGCTTTGTATTTTGTACGATAGGGAAAAGCTTTTCTTTGGACGAGAATTTAGATAAGGATGGCAAAATTAAATGTATTTAATAGTGGAAAAAGTTTAGTTCAATCCAAAGAAAAGTTTATGTCAAGTTTGTAAGAAACGAAAGGCTACGAAATTATAGAAAGTTTCCTGAGATATATTTAAAGGAAGCTTATTACAAGCAAAGTTTACTACTACGACGACGATTTTGCATATATAAGATATTACAATTTCTACTACTATGTCTACTAACTATGGCTTATGGAACTCGCAAGTTCATCACCGCAGTAACAAACGTTCGCCAATTGATTCTATCCTGGCAAATTCAAGCCAGTTTTCATCACGAACACCTACTTCTCGAAGATCTCTTCTAATATTGTCCTACCAACGTCTCGGTCATCCCAATGGCCTCCTTCCATCCGGCCTTCCAACCACGATAGAATATACTCTTGGCTTTTCCCCATCCGAGCTACATGGCCTACACACCTTAGACGTTTCGATTATTTTTACAACATCTGGTGAATCGTACAGTTCGTGGAGTCCTTCATTATGCAGCTTCCTCCATTTTCCAGTCATCTCGTCCCGTTTCAGCCTGTATATCTATCTTAAAACCTTATTTTGAAACACACGCAATTTATGTTCATCTGCTAGGGTCGTACACCAATTTTCGCAACCGTAAAGTATTACCGGCAGAATAACCGTTCTGTATATTTTCAATTTTCTTGATATTAATCGCGAGGTTAGAAGTTTCTGGACTGAATAGAAACATGCGTTGCCCGATACTAAACGACTTTTTTATTTCTTCCGTGACCTCATTTTTTGCTTGTTACGTATGCTCCCAAGTATTTAAATTTGTTTACTTTCACTATGACCTTATCTCTAATTTCTATATTTTTATTTCCTTCATTCCCTATGTTTCGGCTTGTTATCATGTATTTTGCTTTATCTACAGACCTATCTACATTTATCTATCTGTTTTATATGTTTACTTGTAGACCTATCTCATCGCACGCTTCTACGAAGACATCGGTGTTGCTTTGTAGTGCATCTATATCGTCCCCTATTAAATTTACATCATCGGAGTATACGAACAGTTGATTCAAACCATTCAATGATAGTCATTTTTTATCCCTTTTCATGTTCTAACGCAAAGTTAAAAAGTAGTGGTGACAAGCCATCACCTTGTTTCAAACCGCTGCGAATCTTGAAACTAACTGACATATTATTACCTATCCGTACTCTGCTTATCGGGTCGCTGAGACACATCTTCACTAGTTAAACCAATTTTTTCGGAATTCCAAATCGTATCAGGATACTGTATAACTTTTCCTTTTTGATAGAATCATTTGCTTTTTTAAAAAATCAATGAATAGCTGGTGAACCGTCCCATTGTATTCCCATTTCTTCTCCAGAATTTGTCTGAAGGTGAAAATCTGGTCCAACGTGGATCTATTTCTTTTAAATCCACATTGGTGATCTCCAATTATTTCATCTACGTATACACTTAGGCGTGTTAACAGAATATTACTTAATATCTTGTAACAGGTTGGAAGTAACGAGATTCCGCGGTAATTATTACATTCCGATTTATCGCCTTTCTTGTAAATCGGAACTATTATTGAGGTTTTCCATTCCTTTGGAAGCTCTTCTCTTCTGCATATTGCAGTAATCAATTTATGTAGTTCCTTGATTAGTGCCGTTCCTCCTGCTTTA
>JAGDQP010036450.1:2093-13079 GCA_022664845.1 Lepisma saccharinum | reverse complement strand
ACATCAAGACATGTTACATAAGGTTTTGTTTTCTGCGGTTTCTAGTTTATTTCTTATTAGTGGTTCTTGGCTCAGAGTCCTGCCGTGTGAGGTCATAACTCTGGGGCTTGTACTTGATGTTACATTGTTTTCTGGTATGTTAGTGTCTACACGCCTCTTGTTCTCGACAGCAACGATGGGACTGTATTCTGATATGTATTATTATTAAGGGGATTTTTTTTTTGTATTTTAGAAGTATTCTCATTTAGTACTTTGTCTTTGGTTGAATAAGTATTAACGTCTAAAGCAAGCCAGTCGATTTTTAAGGATTGGATCTACAGATTTTTGGTAAAATGGATTCGAAACCTTCGTTTCATAAACTTCTACGAGGATTGAGCCTGTGACTTTGCGTATAGCATAGGGGCGTGATTGCCATTCTTCCACCTATATGTTATTTTGAACCTATAGCGATTATTCGTGTATGAAACGTTTGCATAAGTACGTAGATGAGTAGTGTGGTCTGACTTAAGGGCGTCAGCAGGGAGGTGCAAGGGGGCGCTTGCCGCCCGTGGACTTTGGTCTTTATATCTTTTGCTATTCTATTTTCATATATCCGGTGTATATATTCTGTTTAGTTTTCACTGCATACATTTCAAAAAGCGTACTGTTGTTAAATTTCCTGATTTATTACGATATTCATTTTAATCTATATAATCACAAATACGCCAGTTTATACAAAAAGCTTTGTAAAAGCATCAAAAGTGAAAACATGAATGGTGTTACTGTATCATCAAGTAACTTTTATTTCTTTCAACGTACTCTTTTTCCTTGATGAAGTTCACTGTAACTCTTCTAGAAAACACATAACAAAGAAAAGTTTTTCTCTATCTCTCTTTCTCTTTCAGTCTCTCCATCCTTCTCTCTTGATTGATTTGTCTCACACACCCACACCCACGCATACATACACACACACATGCATTCACACACATACACACAACCTTATATACAAAGTTTAAAAAGCGCGAATCAATATAGACATGCTTTTAAAGTAATAATTTAGGGCCCTTAACTTAAGATAGACACTGAAAATCTCCTGGCACAAAAAGCAAGCAAAAATGTCACTAAAATGAACTTTAAGTGAACGTTTGTGATCTTCGTGTGAACCTACTAAAAAATGTGAGTTTTTGGTGTGCTCAATGTGTTTAGTTTTTATCTTTTGGACCACGGTGCATATTTTGTACACATTAAGTTCATATTTACTATAATTTACATTATCAAAACTTCGTTTAAGATCACGTTTAGTACATTTGCCAATTTTAAATGAACTTTTTGTGCATAAATTGTGTATCAATACGCCAGAAATGCATATATTATGCACTAAAAATGTGGCGTAGTTCATATGAATTTCACGAAAAGTTAATATATTATGCACTAAGAACCTGCTAAAACTGTAACACATTGTGAACTTTTCTAGGGACATTTTGTGAGCTTTATGTGTACTTTAGGTGCACTTAGATTTTCATTGCATTGATACCCACACCTTCTATTTTTATTTCTTTCAAAGTACAAAACAAAATATGATGAGCAATACTGAAATTTTGAAACACCACATGTAAGAAATAATACTTTATTACATTTTTGAAATGAAATGTCAAAGGTTTTGAAGCTAGTTATTTTAGCCGAGGACGGTATAGCCCAAGATTTCAAATTTCCACCAGTAACTAGTATTTTCAAATATTGGATTAGCTTATTTGATAAATACTGTGAAGAATAACCTAGTCCACGTTCTAAAAACAATTTTGATTGTCATTTGTTCATTGTTTTCAAATATATTAAAATTGGAGCGTGAGTGTATTTAAAAATGGACCCTTATCACGAGTCTGAATTTGAATTCTATTCGCAACAAGTCGCATGGATGATGATGGAAGAACTGGTGGAATAAAGAAAGTAGGAGCAAACTCGAAGAGTCCGAGGATACCTAAGCGCACGGTGTTTATCCACCTCAAAACCACTAGGCATGAGCTGGTATCAAACCGGTAACCCCACACACCAGAGATGACCACCGAGGCAGGAAATGAATCTGTAACTATCTCCTTATTTCTTGGTTAGTTGGGTTTTTCGTGTTACCTCATCTGTAACTAAACGGTGGCCTAGAAATCGCAAGTCTTTCTTGTTTTTAGTTATGTAGCGGTAGACCAACGTCATTAATATAAAATATATTAAACAATGATTTAAGACTCGGTATATTTCTATAACATTTGTCATCTGTAAAATCATAGGAACAAATTCCCCATTCGTTTTGGGCCGTGGAAATTCACAATACTTATAACCGATGCAATTTCTGCAGCTCCTTCGAAACAATGTGATTCTTGCTCTACAGTAAGTCTGATAACCACCTCTGTGGATCCGTTTGCAAATTGCCAAAAGAAACAATACACGCGGGGAAGCTTACATTTTCCATGGCACCATTTGACCGTGATTGATAACTCATGCAGGAACAGAAAGTTTTCCTAATAAACCTATTCTGCCCCAGGAAATCTTGCACATCAATTATCTACTAATATTTGTTAAAATGTGTTATTTCCATAACCTTCGACATCTAACACAACATTTGATGTAAGCACTATTACTCACTGCTTTAACTTTATCTGAATTATTGAAACTTCTCTATATCTGACAATGCTATTCTATCTGTATCTTTGTGACTTCTAATTATCTAATACCCAGTGATCATACTGCATTAATTTCCATTTTAATGAACAACGTGTTCTAACATGCCATGCAGCAACATTTGATGATACTACTCAAAGATGTTGGACAAGTTGCTGCCCAGTGTCACTGATAAATCGCTTATAAAACTTTCTACTGTGGTGTGAGTTTAGGTTCAATTTCGCTAATTTGATAATTGGGACTATTTCAATTTCGTTTTATTTTTGAAACGATTTTATATAATTGAGCAATTTATTAGCAAGTTCTCCCCTAGAGAGTAGCAAAGGCACAAGGTTTCTGGAATGTATGTATAAGTATCTAGAGATTTGACTCTTTAATTTCCTCTCTGCCATAAATTCCGAAGTTGGAATTCTCTTGTTTTGCCAATACAAACAATAGTGCTATCAGAAGGAGAAAAGCCTAACATTTCAGAAGACAATATTTAAAAAAAAATAGCAAACTGTACTCTAATAAACGACGTAATAAATAATTAAATATGATATGCTCCTCTTCATGACTCATCTGCACCCTCCCTCTCTTCCCCCCACGCACATACACACGATTCTCATTTCTGCAAAATGCATCTTGGAGAACTGTTGTCCCCCAACCACCGCAAGCTAATGGTCGGAAAGTTGGTGTTGTAGCTTACGTTCGTCAATCTTTGGCTATATTCGGCTGCTCCTCAAATGCTGTCAGCATATGCTTCTGCTAGAACCTGCCAAATGGGGGGTTGGCTGATGTACCTACCGTATTTACAGTGGTTGGTGTCTGAGCGTGTCCATATGACGTCCCAGGTCTTCCGCCGTGTTTATTGTTTTAATCCTCATGTGTTCTGAAGGCGTTCCTTTCTGAAGGGAATATCAAATCCAACATATACTCATTACCTTTGCAAAAGCCTTGTTAAGAGTATTTCATACCTTTTACTTTTCTGCTAGGATTAAGGAAATTATACTTAATTGCAGCTCAAAATCTTTTGGTATTGATAACATATTTTAATAGATTGTCGAAAGAGAAATTAAATACATTGGAGCAGGAGCGTTACTGATACGTGTGACCCTTTCGACAAACCACAATTCTTCTCGCAAGTTACCGAACTTCAAAATTAAACTTCGTAAGTAGGGACACTTTAAAAAAAAAAGCAACTAGTTATTTATTTTGTTTTGTTTTAGCTGGGGAAGATAAGGCCAGCACAGCTTTTACTTACACTCAACCATCAATGCAGTGTAATTAAAAGTTTCAATAAAAAAAAGACACAATAATAATAAATCTATAAACTAATGATAAAAAAGAAAACGAAAATAAAAGTGGACTAAACTACAAACAAAGACAATCGAGTTGTTATAAGATTCTCTTCACACACACACATTCATACTACAAATAAATACGCAAAAATAGATAATTACACCATTGGAAACACCACAGAAGTAAATAATAGTAATAAATCATGAGACACTTATGGACATGGAAACAAAAGGCAGAGCTGGTCAACATTTAACAATTAGAAAGAATAAAGTGAAAATTGTCTTTTGAGTGGGTTCCACCAATACTTCCGAAGAACTCAACGAATTGTTAGTTACAGAATCTAATGGTTTACAAAATATTTAAAGCTTCTTTACGACTCATTAAATATCTAACGCACGGACAAGGGACCATTCTATGTTTGACAATTCGATTTCGGAAAATGTTTGCTATTACCGGATTCAGTATCCAAAGAAACCGAGAAAAGCAAGTTTGTAGCTGCAGAATGTAAAACAGGGCCGGAGATAAAGAGGTCCAAAGTTCGAATACAGGACCTAGAAAGTACCTATAAACACCATGTAATTTTGAAACGAGTGGAGGAATTGAGATCAAATGTGAGGTATGAGTAACGTGTGTGAACAGCTCTACTAATTAAGTGTAGTGTTAACTTATATGATGCAAATCTATGCAGTGTAACGTCGATAGCATATCAGTAGCATTTATTAGTAAAAATTTGGCAATCTTGTATTTTTTGGGCCATTTTAATAACTAATGACTTCGGCCTTCTCGCGCCCATTAGCTAATGCATCTTAAATTCACAAACATTCATGCCCCAGCCGGGATGCGAACCTTCGAGCCACTGGCTTGGTGCCCCAACCCACACGACTATTAGTGTTCTCCTCAACAACACAATAATAAGCTTAAGGAACGGTAGGTTCACCATGTTCTGTCCTCATATGTGCATTAGCATATAATTGATATCACTTGATAATATCATTCCTAATTAGATAACTCTACGTTCACGTGTGAAGATCAAAGCAAACAGGCACAGTACAGTTTCCAAACTGATTTGACAATTCATGTACCCATCTTATAGTCATAGTAGTAATCCTAACTTTGAAGAAATGGTTGCGGTGGTAGAGCGCTCAGTTCTGATGTTAGAGGTTGACGGTTCGATCCCCGTTCATGCCACGTGGACTTTGTGGTGGACAAACACCGTGTGCGTGGGTTTTCTCGGTGTTTTCCCGTTTCCTCCCATTTCTTTCATTTCACCAATTCATCTCATCATCATCCATCCGGCCTGAACCAAAGTTGCCTAAATGCTTTAGAAAATAAAATCAAATTCATATTCGAGTAACTATTTATCTTGACAAGTATCAAATAACAAAGAACAATAAAAATAGTGTAAAAGGTCATAATCTAACTTTTGTTTTTAAATTTCTGTCTCAGGTACCAAAATAACATTATAGAGGTCAGGCGTCTAAAGAATTTTTTTATATATATATATTTTATAATATTTGTAAGGCTAAAAAGATTTAATGGACAGAAATATATTCACAAAATATCTTCGTTTAGAGTCTTTAATCTACTATAGTCTACGTTGAAAATTTGATAGAAACAAACTTGCATATTCCGATATTTAAATATAGATCATGTAGCAGAATACATAACAAAGTAAAAAAAAAAAAAACTTCCAACCAATTCAAACAGAACTTTTTCGAATAGGGTTATTTTTGAAGAGTCACCTATGGGTGGAATATATCCGTGACTCGTTAAGATGTTTTGAATCATATAACTAATCCATATATGATATATTTTCTGCCAAGTGTTGTGGTTACTTCACAATAAGTTAGACAATCATTTCTCGAACTCATTGAAAAAGGTTATCTTCCTGAGGCCAATTAAGTAAATATAAATTGAATCTACATATACAGATATAGGTCTAACAAGGAACACTCGCCAGGTGTCAGCACAATATTTAGATGGAACGTAGAGAGCAAGTAAATCGAATACAGAGTACGGAAAACGCCTTTTCTTATATAAATTGTTAAATATATTGAAAGCAAATGGCTATTAATGGATACTGGACAGGAGGTGATACATGTTAGATGGTGTGACGACAATGGCCGCCATCTTGGAAGCGGCCATTTTGATTATGCTTCAAACTATTTTAAATAGTAAGCGACTCATGTGACTTATCAATCTGTGCTGGAATGTTCCAAGAAACCCAATGATGAAGTTAGGTTTGGCATAACTCTAATTCTGTACGACAAAATGTCACGTGAAATTCACTTGGAGAATGTGTGAACCGGTATTGGCATTGTAAAATCCACAGAAACATCTTTGCACCAGACATGACTCGAATACGAAACATCTTAGACTTTAGTCATACCTCAAGGCCACAGAAGTCGATCCGCTTGTTCCTATCCTATGGTGCATTCTCAGTCTTATTATTATCTTCTTCAAAACACTGAGTTAAAAATTAGCTATATTTTAAATTGTATGCACAACTTTTCTTCAATTACCGCCATTTAAAAGTATAATTAATGTGCTCGAGTAGTGTGTTGAGTATATAACAGGGGTCCTGCCAGGATTTTCAGTTTCTGGGGTCTAAAGACAAAATTGGAGGGGACTGTAAGTAGAGTTTAGCAAAGTTTATATGGATTTTACTCGTTAAGAAAATTAAGTTTGGTGTGTGAAAATTTAGGACCCATCCCTCCTGATCCAGGTGGTAACATCGCCGAATTCGCATCGGCAGTGGGTACGTACGCGGGTTCGAAGCCCGCAGCTGAGCATCGTGACCTTCGTTTCCTTTTATTTCCATCAGTTTCATCGAGTGAATTCCGGTAAGTCCTTGTCCGATACCTACCTCTTCTTCTACCTAACTCAACTGGTTTGAGCTAAAGATGCCAAAAGGGCAACAGATTAATTTCAAAATTCGAAAATTTGGGGAGGGTCTGCCGTGTTCGTGAATATGGGTTTTCAAATTTTACTAGGGTCACGGTAATCTATGTAGTTAGTAATGTGACGTTTGAATTGGCTGAAAGTTTGTCATACCTTACTCAAAAAATAAAATGCTATGACTTTTTATCACCTACTCCAAATGATCGGCTGTGCGTGCAATAGCAAATGTACTAGAAGGTGTCGATGTAAACAGGCTGGGCTTAGTTGCTCAACTACATTAGAAAGGAAGAGCATGTAAAAGTGTATCATATATTTTCGATGATGATTGGAATATGTGTTTCCCACTCGAGTGCTGAAATACGTACATCTGTTATGAAATTTGGTTTGCATTTAGATAATATGTTACCTTTAACATATGACAAATATTTTTTTTTAATTTGGTAAGGATATCAAAATCTAATTCAGATATCCGTTATTTTTATTGAACGAAAAAAAAACGTACATGACTCCACAATGCACGTATTTCTAATAACTATTGCGCTTAAAGTAAGAATAATTAGATGAAACTTTGTTTTCAGTTTTTATTAGTTCCTGCTTGGAGAATCAAATAGCAAAAATTATGTCCATATCTACAGCGATTCTCTCCCTACATAAATTTATATGTGACTCTAAAAAATGTCAAACTTTACAGTAGTTTACTGCCAAAACATTCACCGAATTTTGAGAGTCTGATGTGGACCAATCAGTAAGTTTTTGGAAAGTTTCAGATTTGTGCTGCTTTTTGATTTCCAGGTTCAACCTCAATTTGACGAGTAATAATTACGAATTAACAGTACTTATCAGAGTGACACTAGATGGACAACAGCGCGTATGCGCAAATAAAATCAACTATTCGTTTTGTGAGCAATTACCTGAAAGTACTTTTGTGTTTTTTTATTTGTAGTTAAGTGCTTCATTAAACTTATTTCGCGATAGTGAACTGAAGCATAAATAAGTTTTTTTTTCTTTAAATGTGAAAATTGCTTCAGAAATAAAAACTTCTTAGAAGACTTTTACTTTCAACACATTATTTTTTTTTTAATTTAACAACCTCGTTCTGAAAATCAAAAGAGTTAAAAAATGCTATTTGTTTTCTTGTACTTTCCACCTTTATCTGGCTATCTAAAAAAACAAATGTTAAGAAATCAATAGAGACAGTCTCAGTTGAGATACCCTGCGTACATTAGAACCCTCTGATTCATTCTCGATGTGTGGAAATGTAATTTAAAAAAAAAATATCCTAAAGTACACAAAGGAATTTGAAATTTATACCACAGAACCTAGGGAGATCGAGGTCGAAACGTCCATAAAGAAATTGAAAATTTTCAAATCATCAGGAATAGACAATATTCTATCCGAATCAATTAATGCAGGAGCAAAGAAGTGGGAAACCACAAAAATAGTTTTGGTTTATAAAAAAGACAATAAGGTATCCCAACAAACATTGAGTTGGGATACCTTAAGTGTATACGCATAATTGATGATCACAAATATGTATTTAAAAGATATAGTGTAGATCCACCTTAGACCAGATTTTCACCTTGAGACAAATCTTAGAGAAGAAATGGGAATACAATGGAACGGTTCATCAGCTATTCATTGATTTTAAGAAAGCATATGATTCTGTCAAAACGGAAAGGTTATACAGTATCCTGATACGATTTGGAATTCCGTAAAAAACTTGTTTAAGTAATGAAGATGTATCTCAGCGTCCCCATAAGGAGAGTACGGGTAGTTAATAATATGTCAGATAGTTTCGAGATTCGCAGCGGATTCAAACAAGGTGATTCCTTATTACCACTACTATTTAACTTTGCGTTAGAATATGCGATTCTAAAAACGGGATTAACGTTCAATGGCTTGAATCAACTGTTCGTTAGGTGGATGACGTACGAGGATGATATAGATTCACTACAAAGTAACATCGAGGTCTTACTAGAAGATTGCGATGAGTTAGTTCTAATAGTAAACGCAGAGATCAATTATCAAGTTTAAATATTATTTATGTATATAACATAGGGATGTTCTCTCCATAGATAATACTTTAGGTAATAACAACCTGTGTTCAAATCATTTACATTACGTAGGTTGGAATTGAATTGAAGTTAGGCATACAAAATAGCAGCTTGTGTTTACTGCCTCCAAATATCCACAACCTTGTCTACTTTCTTCTCCATGCTGAAAAGGATTAAGACAACTTTGTTCTGCCATCTGTTGATCATGAGTGTTACTTATAATATTATTACTAGGATAGAAGGATTTGATTATCCTTAAACAAAGAGCGAGGGAGGACTCTACATAACTATATGGCACAAGGATTCTTAAAAAGAAAATAAATAATACAAACTTTCCATAGTTCTTTTTTGATGAATTCAAAAAAGAAATAGTCAAATTAAAATAATTGAAAGTTGGATAAAAGCATTATGTTTTAAATTCTGAAAATTAGTTTAAATATAAGATGCATACATAAATTAAATCATAAAGAACAAAGACTATTGATCTCGTTTTTAAGGAGAGTAAAAATACTTCCTCGTTCACTTTATAAATCGCCAAATTCTATAGCTACATGCACTTATTGAAAAGATAAGAGATAAGAGTTGCTTTCATCCTTCGTTTCTCTGTAGTATAGAGTCCTTTTCTAAACAAAAATGTTAAATGATTCCCTGGATTCCACTTGCTGACGGGTACCTTTAGACGTCTGATGTCCATCATGACAGGTTCTACTAGTATTTAGAGCGTTTCTACCAAATATGCACCTGAGGTTGATGGCGGTAAATCTTTGTATGCTTTTTCAAAACAAAGGTAAGGGTGACATTTTACAGCTTTCTGTGTTGTATGAAGAGAGTTCTCATTTCATGGTAATGCTTAGTTTAGTAAGTCATTGATGCAGGTGTCAAACGCAAATCTTTTACTCAAAGAAGAAAATTTAGATTGTTTGATCTTAGGGGAAATAGTTACGTTACAAGGCCAGATGGTAGGATTCAACACTGAAAATAGATTTGATATTTGCCTTTTATGATCTCCAGTTTCACGTCTACTTTGTGTTTCCATGACGCTATGGACTCTCTAGTCTCGTTACAATGTCTTGAGCTTTTCATTTCTTTACAGCAGAATGTTTAAAAGTTAATATTTGATCAATCCCGACTTTGTACGTGCCTCCAATTTCACTCATTAAGATGGAAGCCATCACAAAGATTTTACTCAGTCATTCAGCTTTCATAATGGCTGTATATTGCTTTCCCAGAGACAAGGAGAGTAATGGCATCTCGAAAATGGCTGCCATCAAGCCAAACATTTTTCTTATCAAACCAAAGGATTTCCGCAGTTAAACATTTCTGTTTAGCGTAATCTAACATTTGACACAGTCAAAGTTCTTCTAGCCTTGTGCGTAGGGATATTCAGAGGAATGTTTCTACTGCAAAATAGAAATCTCCAAGCTGATGTATATTTATTACACATTACTAGATATGTGAGATGTGGTGTACGGAAAATAACACTCTGTAAAGAGCAAAGAAAATACATGTGTTAACAGATAATGTAAAGAGAAGGTATATGAATTACACGACTAAAAATTCTGGTCTCAAAATACCTGTTTTTGGTTTTTAAAGTATATGTTTTTGTTCCAATTAGCGAACCTTGCAAACCAGACCTCTGCGATTTCTCGATATACCGATAGATATTTCAAAAATCGAATATCTATATGGAACGATTTTTTTATTCGAATTAGATTTGTTTTCCAACGATTTTTCAATATGAACGATACAGAATTTCCAATGTTTTTTTCTCGATGGGAACGGTAGTTGATTTTTCGATATAAAATGTTCAATATATCTATTTTTGACACATCGTTAGATTATCCATTCATTGATATATCAATGTTCGATATCAAAATTCGGAATACGCACAGCTATACTTGGAAGTGTCTGCAAAATCATACTTCTTTCCCCATGTTTGTTATTATTCAATATATGCCAATGCTTGAGGCAGAAATTTGTATATTTCGAAATTTTGATGCGCTTTCCCCGAGAACAATATGACAAAAAGTATCGTATTATTTCACCATTGAGGTTTACCTTATCATTTGTAAAGCCAGCTACAATGAGCGCCTTTGGCAAG
>JAGDQP010036449.1:0-12156 GCA_022664845.1 Lepisma saccharinum | reverse complement strand
CTAAGATGCTGAAACAGTTCGAGTTTGTATAGTTATTATTTAATTAAATTAAACAGAAATCGCACTTTCATCGAGATATCCGAGGATGCGTATTTTCGAAGTTACAGCTACTCAAAGTGAAGGTGGTCTGGTTGCAAATGAAGCAATATCTCGACACATAATGACTTAAATGCTGTTCGTTGATAAAATACGAATTCTTTGGTCTAACTCGATTTTTCGATATACGTCAGCCACATTAAACTGTCACAAGATATTTCTAATATCAGCCTAACATTTTATTTTACCAGTATGTTGTATTAAAAAGGGCTTTAAATGTAAACATTATTCTATCAGTTTTGATTCTAGGTCCTCGAGACACACACACACTCAATAATTCAATCTCGTGCATGGCAATTGTTTAAGTTTCCAGTAATTTGATATTTCTAGAAATCCAAATCCATCATTCATGATTATTGGTTGGACCCCAAAAAATGCGGGTATTATTATTAAAATTAACCAAGATTGAAAAAATATATACAATTTAAGTATCAAAATATGTAAATGCTTTAAGTAAATATACATGTTGCTAATTGTTGTTTCAAGGTATATACATTTGATCAACGGCTTTTTAGGAGTTGTCCTATCGAAGAATTTAAATCTTTAAACTTATGAAATACATTTATCATACATTCTGAGTAGCAAGAATGATTTTATGAACTCTTATATGTTTCAAATAACATACCAAATTCGGGTAAAGTTAATCAGAAGCATTTTAATATTATGGACATTATAAGATATGGATATTATAAGATATTATCATTTCATGGACATCAACAATCTCGAATCAAGAAGAGGTAGTTGGGACGTTTTCTTGTTTACATGACCTAGTAATTACATTCTGTAAAAACTAAAAGAAAACAAGCCAAGGCAACTCAGCAAAGACAAATGTCAATACGGCGGATCATGATTGTTCAGTCTTGGTCATATACGGAATGTAGCTACGGTACTCTGTGTAAATGAACCAAGTACTGCGGAGTACAGTCTGGGGACTGTGACACATGTGTTACCGCTGGTCATCCCATTTGGATGATCAATATTTCGTTAGCAACAATGCAAGGATAACTGTGAAACGACAACACAAGTATTCTAATATCCCAGGTTATTGCTGTCGTATGTGGGGGTATTTTTCTCTACTTTTCTTCAATGTCCATTGTTTTCGAAAATATGTACGTATTTGTAAAATAGGATATCAACACGTGGTCAATTTTAAAATTAAAATAAATACAGCATTATTTTGGCCCAAATAATATATGTGATACTACAAAAATTAATACTTTATAGTAAATAATAGCGACCCTAAGCTGACCATCCTGATTTTTTTTTCAATACTGGATCATTGGCTGTGGAAAGGAGCAACGTACTCTCTGTCGGGGTTTTCATCTGAAGAAATTATTTTTTTTTCGAGCTACCTGGAATGCTGCATATACGTTGCTGTTGAGATAATGTTATAGGAAAATTACTGTCGCAGTAAAATCTGGTGAACAGGTTGACTAGTTTGTGTTACCATATATTGGAATAAGGTATTCAGAACACAGTTTCATGATTAAGTGTAAGTTCAATCGGAGCGTTAGAGTCATTTTTGAAATTAAACTTTTCATCTGCTTGAAAGTATAATTGAAATAAATATGTTGCACTTACATAATCATAAATCATTAACATAAAAATGGAACAACAAAAACCGAGTAACATATTTTAGAAATTAAAGAAGAAGAATATTTACCATATAAGCTAGCCAGTAAACATTCTACCAATAAAATGCACATACGTTCATTTGAAAAGTTTCTTCAAATTACTCATTCCATTTTCCAAGATGTACTATGTAGAGGAAAATCTATCCGTTATCAATTTATCATTTGTAAGGTATTTGTAACAGCCGGAGATTATGAGATATCTAATCTTCCACGAATTCCTGAATATCTCAATGTCCTGAGTTTCTACTTGCAACGCTGGCAATGCTGAGTCTCATAATCTTTATGTAACAGTCATATTTGTCTGCTGGCCTCCGTACTGCAGCGGGTAAGCAAGACACATTGGTATAGGGTGAAGTAATAGGATAGTCAGGATAAGAGGTCACTCTCTCTGAGTTCCGTCCCTTTGAAGAGAAACAGTCGCCCGGGAAGGTTATCCCTCAAATAATAGACTAAAGTATACGAGATACTGGTTATAAGACTCCGAAAAGAAACTGTCGCCCGCGGCCCATTGGTTGCGGAAAGGTAAATGTGAGCTACTAATTCCGGACCTCCGAAGAGATACGGTTACTCGCGGCTCAGGTTATGAGCCAGGAAAAGTAAACTACTGCTTCCGAACCTACGAGAAGATACGGTAACGTTCTAGAGGTTGTGGAACGTTCTAGATTGCTGTAGTTTCCCTGGTTCGAAACGTGTAACGGTCACCTACAGTCAACTATAGAATAGGAAGGCAAATAATACCCTCGCTGCAATTTATTCACGTTGCGAGTTCCACCGCTCGTCTGAGAAGCAGTTACTTGTAAAATCCCACCAACCCGAATATTAATTATGAAACAAAATCACATGGTTAAAAGCTGGCATTTACTGTATTGTCTCAGAACCTATAATCCACTATCTTGCGTTCTAATGGCCAGGGACCTGTCGTGTGGTTTATACAGAAGCATACAATAAACTTCGATGACCTACTAAATTTGTCTATCAAATAATTATAAAAACTAAATGTTAGATAATAACAAATAATTCACGACACGCTTCTATCTATAATGACAATTAATTAGGTCCCTATTAATTACCTATCACCCTTGCCTTTTTTGTTAGTTTAGTAACGGCATGAACGTTTCATGTACATCGGCTACTTCATCATAAATATCCGTCCTGAAATAATAATTATATTCAAACTGCTTTAATATCCAAAATATTTATATTGATTTATTAAAGATTTAATAATTCTATTACAACTCATAGCTTAATGCCATTTCATTTTCCTTCTTAAACACTTTAACTACCTTTCTGAAATAGATTGTATAAACCTGTAAGGTGCAGGTTTCCTTCAACGGTTAGCAAAAAATTAAGCCACACATATTGCGTCTAATCATGTCTGCGGATCTGCATTAAAGTTATTAATGTAAATATTGAACTTCTTCTCATTCTTCTTCTCTTAGGAGGTCATTCAGGGACACAATGAGTTCGTAAGTTATTCAAGCAAGTTATTTGCTACTACGAGAAGACTCCACCTGTATGATATTATCCCACGGAGATCATTTATTTCGCATGGAGACAAATAAGTGACAATAAAAATACTATTTCTGGTATAATCATACTTACCTTTAAGACACAATCATACGCTTGGTAGTATATTTTCACGCAGTGTGTAACTTCACAAAAAACAAAATTAGGCGCTGGTCTCTGAAGCATGGGTCATGTCAAGAACTGGTCTGAGAAGCACAGTTACTGGTGCACGTCTTCAGGTTGGGTTTTCGTATTTCCATTTTATTTCTGTTCGTCGGTATGCATGTTCCATGATCTATCCACTTGTATAAATATTACATCCTAATCCCACCACAGAAAACCGTTTTAAAACAAAACAAATTCTGTAGAATAGGATAACATACGAAAACCTTGGACTGTATTGTCTTCCTCCTGAGAAAAATACTCAGGTAGACTTAGGATATTTTGCAATTCAATTCTTCAATTTAAAAGTAGGGATAGGGTATATTTTGTTAAACTAATGTTAAATTTGAAATAATATACTTACTTTTAAACGTACTTTAAATACAATTAACCTGGCTCTATAAGTGCCAACTTTAACACCATATACCAGCAAAAGTGTTTTGTTTTCGGGTTGCCCAGACTTCGCTTTTAAAATGTTCATGCTAGAAATTTTAATTTTGCAGCTATTCACTTTCCAGCTTGACATTTTTAAGAGCAACCTGAAAATTTTAAGAGTTGCCTCGGCAACCCGGGTGCAAAAAAAAGGACAGAGGAAATTAAAAACTTTTGCTGACATGGTATTAACGATAGCACCAGGTGAAGTTATTGTATACTGTTGTCATAATTATATTGCTTTAATAGTAACTTAATTATTCCAAGCAATTCCAAGAAATAAAATTATATATTTAATGTGTAATTGCTAATAATGGGAGTTCAATTGAGTATCACTATGATTCAAAGATTTCAAAAATAAATACAACTAGTGTTTATAAGTGCATCTAGTTAATACTGAGTGGCTAACGATAAACATTTCTTAAAATCCCTGATTTTGTTAATATTTCCCTGGCCAACAAAATTGAATATTATTTCCAAGGAAAGCAGACTCCTTCGTCGTTACCGTGACATTAGGTTAGGTTAGGTAGAAATATTAAATGCGTTCGACATCCTTTTATTGTTTTCACATCGTTGTATTAAAAATGAAGCGTCAAAAGAAGTTAGAAAAAAAACTGGACGAAACCTGATGGACTATTACTTATGGTGTACTTTGTGTTATGGGGTATAGAATGAAACTCAAGCGGAAAAAAAATAGTTGGAGGCAAAGAAAAAGAGATGAAAGATTAAGAAAGGGATTATCACACTCTAACTATGGAGCTCTATATTTCGATTTTTAATTTATATTTCTATCTCGAAAAATTACTGAAAATTTCCTGTAATGTAAACAGAATGAATCGGATGATTGATACAAAAGAAACTGCAACCCTTAGTGTCATTACGTACCACAACGTTAGCTCCTTGTACTGTACGTAGCTACAGAACGATAATACTTAACAATTACAAATTTTACCTCACACACCCGGAAAAATTCAACACATCCTCTACGTTTTTATGGAATAACTTCACGAAAATCACTTAAGAGACATCGCATCTTTCGCATAGTTTGGCCATATTTCATCCACAATCACCCTTCCATCCCACCCCACTGCTGTAACATTACACGGTACCATCCACCGTTAGCATACAGCACCATGATTAACATCGATTTCACAGCAAGAAAACACTTATTCCACATTCCGAAATGCATAACTACACAACCATACTAATAAACTTACCACTTCTTCCCGTAAATTTTAGAAATTTTGACTAATCACAGTGAGACACTGTAATATTTAACCAATCCAGAACCGAGGTTTACTTGGCCTTTATATCGATGAGTGGATTCAAAATTTCACTGCAATTATAAGTAGTTTTTTTTTGTAAATATTTGTCCTTGTACATAAAATTCGGGTGAAGATCCGCAGAGACGATCCAGCTTCTGTAGCTTAACTTCTAAATAGTAAAAAAAAGTTATGTCAACTGTGTAACATTTCAAAGTGCGTGTATGTGTATATATATTAACGCAACTTAACCTAACCAATTCTAACCCACTGTAGCTTAGTAAACAAAAAAGGAAAGAATGAACATACAGGAACTTAGATGGGCTCTATGGAATAATAGCCTAAAATTCAAAGCAGGAGAAGTGTGTTATAGGTTAGGAACCTCCTTAAACTAACTTTCTATAGGTTGCTGCTCCTTTCAAAAATTTACTTAGGTTCCTTTACATATGAAATTCTCTCCCACTTACACCACCAACGTAAATGAAATGGCGACATTGGAATATTGCCTTCAAGTTTAAACTGAACTATAGTTTCTTAAGGTAAAATACCTATCTCGCCATAAGTCCTCGCGCATTTATTTGTCAAAGTCTATCATCTTTGGTTCTTAAACCTTATTTGCAGTATACAGCGAAGTTCGAATAAACGCATTTCTTCGCTCCGTTATTTTGGTTCTTAAAAGTATAGCAGTAAATCTTACTTTCGGAAACACTCTCGGAAAGTTCTGATGGTTACTAATTTCTCAATTCCTGGTAAATATAAATTCAACAACATTCAAAACAAGTCCTGAATGATAGTTACGGCCCCTGAATATAATTCGCGTTTTAAAAGCAAAATAGTGATGAACAGTGCGTCCCAGCCTTTTCGCAAAGTCATACAAGAAACTTTTCGTTCGAGCTTTGATTTTTTGCTTCGTCATATCCTTCTTATAGTAATACATACTATTGCCTACTACTAGTAGTAGTATGACAGCGAAAGTCTAGTATAAGGTCGAAGTACGACAGCGAAATAATCAATGGTATCGTTATTCACGCATTTAGTTCAAAGAATAGGCAATCCCGCACGCCTATCCGGGGGATACCCAAAGATCTCCCAGTCGCCTGTAGAGTTATCCCACGGATGTCCTTCGGACATCACTATGGGAGCTTGACTAATATGACCTTAATGGGATCTACATGGGACGTCCCAGGAATATACTCTGCTATGTGGGACCACGCATACTCATACTTTTCTACAAGCACTACCGAGAACACTTACCCACACTTCCCTACAACAATTTTTAAAACGCATACACTGCACTGAAGCAATCATTTATGACATACAGTCCACCTGAGTTAAATTGTTCCAACACACAACACACACACTCTTCACTTACGCTACTAGGAGCATGATTAACCAGGTAAGAGCACATTTTTCTACATCTATTCCATCCGTGCACTTTTCTGTTTACAATTTATTTCAATAAATGTAACTATGAGGACATTCTGGGCGCACTAACTATGTAGCTCTAATAAATATTCACTTGATAAATTAACCTACTTGTGTAGACTGCACAGCTGCACATTAC
The DNA here is from genome assembly GCA_022664845.1 of Lepisma saccharinum. Taxonomy (NCBI): domain Eukaryota; kingdom Metazoa; phylum Arthropoda; class Insecta; order Zygentoma; family Lepismatidae; genus Lepisma; species Lepisma saccharinum. Next base: position 5,500 of record JAGDQP010036449.1, on the reverse strand, counting down.
GTATTACACTTCACTTAAATTCACTCTCCTATAAGAGGTTACAGTACAATTAGAAACACCACCTATGTAAGGAGAAGCATATATTTACGCGGAATAATCTAAGAAGAATTCACAAGCAACATGATCCACACCAGGATTCCCGATTGAACTTCTCAGGCAACAAATAGAGATCGGATAATTTTATTCGGATATTTGGCAGCTAAATGTCATTTCGGTTTCTTCCTACAGATACTACTAATTTCAATTCAAATAATGCTATACCCCTTGTGTCTCCTCAGCGACTCCAAACCAACAAACGACAAGATGGCGTCCAAATGACGTGAGAAAACTATTAAAAATGATTAACACAACTAGTTCCAGGATGAGTACAAATAACTGTGCACAAGCTCCTGTACAAAATCGATTTCTAACCAGAATCCTAATGATACAACCAAATCGACATTACATAATAGAAATACGTTATATCAGTGGGGTTTAAATAATTAGAGGACTGTCTTCTTAATAAACAAAGAGCCACTTCATTTTTAAATATTAATAATAAAATTGTTGAAAATCCCTAATTGATACAGGTACGGTATGTAGAATAAACATACAAAAAAAGAACCTGATATGTTTCCTGAAATACTCTGCATGAGTGTTATTAAAGACTATGATTTTCGACTACACCTATATAATCACTAGTCACATATAAATTGTCCACGAAAAGTTGACTAAAACTATTTAGACATTTTTAAAGACGAGGAGTATTTATCATGCAAGCTCTGGTATTTATTCAATCGAAGATACGCTGTTGAATTGATTTTCAAAGTTACTTGAAATTATTTATTTAAATTTCATGATATACTGTATACAGGAAACTTTATCCTTCATTAACCCTGGAAAGGTAGAGCACGTAAAATTTACGTGTAAGGAGAGATTAGTAGCCCCCCCCCCCACTTCCTTCCAGACGCTTTCCACGTCAGTAGTGCTTGCTCGTGCCAGTTGCCGATTAATCGGCGCGGGGTGTAGGTGGATTCTACGTTTCTCCGTTTGGGTTGGATTACTATTTCTAAAACTTACTATTACTATTTCTAATACATCAAACTCCCGTCAGTGTGACCGCCTTTTTGAAACACGCACATCTGACGTGCAAATTTTAGAAATAAACGCTACATTTAACGGGCGTTTTTGTTGAATGTTTCAGTTCACCTCGGATTATTTTATCTGTGATGTCAGGTAATTCAAGGACTAAAATAATGCCATTCGTTCTGGATAATGTAGATGCAATATTGGTTGCTCTCGAAGAAGCAGAAGGAAGTTTCACTATTTACTACGAAGGTGGAAAGGCGATACGTGGAAAACACCAGAAAAAGTTTGCCCAGACAGCACCTAAATACCAGTACGTACCTTTGCTACATCGTTTCGATTGGACTTTTTCTTCTTCAAACCTTGTAGATCAAGAGTAATTTTTAATTGTAAAGTGTATACACAGTAAGTTTAAAATATTCACATTTGTAATTTATTTTGTATACACTAAGAAGTATATGAATTTTTGCAAACAAAATATTCCTGTAATTACAAAAAGAGGCTTGCTTCATATGAACAAATAAAAGTGCACCCTAATAACAATAAAACGACAAATGAACACTAAAATATTACGATATCTCTAGCGTTATAACTTTCTCGTCAATCTGACGTGTAGCTACCTTTAACGTACATATTGGGAACGCTACCTTCCCAGGGTTAAAATATCATTAGTAAGATGTTACTGCCACGACATATTTTTTTTTCTCTCTGCTCTGATATGTTATAAATATAAGTATGTTTATGAACTAGCCAATTCTATATATTTATAATAATGATATTTACTTTGAATTTAATGCAGCAGGCGTAACGTGGTGCTTATGTGTTAGAGACATAGGTCACAGAAAATTTATCATCAATTGAGTGTAGTGAATTCACCATGCAGCTTAACAATAAATTGCGAATGGAATATATCAGATCGAATTGCAGAAGCGTATGTGCAGTGTATGATGTTAATAAAGCAAAACAATATTTAGTTCAAGCTCCTTGATATTTTGGATGGTTTTTATTGATGATATTGAGGCATCTCAGTCTCTGGCCCGTCCAATTTGTGAGTATGGTTCTTTTTTCTGTTGCTAATGGTATAACCTATTACCTAAAGTGCCATATTTGAACAGCTTTAATAATGTAAGGAACACAGGCAGAATGAATGATAAGTAACAGTGAAACAAGTTCCAAATAATATGAATTATATGTTGCGTTATATTTTAATTTGAGAACCATTCTGTTCTAAATGGAGTGTAACTGGAAACATGCGTTAAGAATGTAAAGTTATTTTACACTAAATGCAAGTGAAGAGTACGCGGGAATAGATGAAAGTATATTTAGAACGTTTTTTATTTTATAGCGCCAATCGATAAAGGACAGCATGATGTCTATGTACGTATAATCAATTATCATAGAAGACCTTTGAGTCCCATGTACGAGCGTGGCGATCATTGTATATCATATTTCAAATTAAGCGTTACAAACTTTAAGAAGCGAATATCTCATAAGCAGAAATGTGATTTTCATATTTATTCCAGCGTATTCTTCAATTGCATAATTTGTCACTTACTGCATATTAGATACACATTAAACAAATTAAGCATCTTTGTTACTTATACGTTATATTTGCTGAATATGCTGCAGGATTTTCAGCAACAATAATGTAAATGCTATGTATAACGTAAATATGCATGTCTTTGTAGTTGTTATGGTGGGTTTCTTACCATTAATTCACTAAGGTGACAATTACACTTAAGTGTAGATTAGTGTTTAGCTAGTTATAATTTCCCTCCATTTTTGAGCAAACGGTGCACAGGACAACTCAATAATTGCTCATGTTTTGCGAGCTGATGTTCTCATTTGTTTTGTATTTCTTCAAAATATATTATTATTGTTTAATCATCATGCATTTAGCTGTTTTTTAAAAAAAATATTTCCTTTAGGATTCATTCGTTCAACACTTACTTTCACTTTTTTAAATGTATTTTTTTCTTGTTCGAAATATATATGTTTTCGTACGTTATTCCTTTATTCGATAAAGAAAACTTTATATTATATGGGCAAGTCTATTAACTGTTTACTTCGTCCCGTCATGATTATCCAGTAACGTTCGAGTTAAAAGGTAGCCATGCCCCTACAGGCCAAACATCTTAGACCACCCGGCTACCCAGTCCGTTCCTATATTTTAGATCGAAAATGTTCATTTGTACCAGAGTTCTTCCTTATTCTCGAAACCGATTTAGCCAATAACAAAAATCGCATTAAACATGAGAATCTAAAACAGAGGACACCCTTATACACTTACCGTTATCGTTGTGAGTTTGTCTCTAGAGAACATTTTTCTTCTAATCTATGAATAAAGTTCGGAGTTTTAAAGCAATTATTCATCAGAAGTGTGTTCAAAATTATTAAGGAGAAATTCCTTAGTGTGTAGTTTTTTTTTTTCGGATAGCAAAATATCATTAAAAGATTCGCCAGCGTAACTGAAGATTAAGCATCTACAAGGTGCTTCTGTAATAAATAATGCATCAGAAGCCCATGTAAATGTAAATGAGTTGATAGGCTATCTAACTCCCAGTGTCCTAACTGTTAAGATTCTAAAAAACAAATAGTATAGTTAATCTCTAGTGTTACGTGTTATACAACAATGTCCTCTTATTATAAACACAACACAGTATGCTAATAAAATATACATTTAATGATCAGCTCTCTTATTTACTAAAGTAGGTGGAAAATTCATCTATTGTATACATTGTGGTAGTTATGAACACCGTGTTTCGGATTGTCCGATAATGTTCGCCATTACCTCCCTCACAGTTTTAAAATACCAGTTCGGTATCACTCCATAGTAAGGGGTAATTCAGATTTCAAACCCTTTAGAAATTAATTGTATCTCAGTATGAATAAAGGTTAGAAGCACCAATTGAACGCCATTGATAGCCAACGCGTCGATGTATCAATACATTATATAGAACTCAGTATAACTTCTCCCTAATTGACAAAAAAAAATAAGTGTTCGCCCTACTTCCCCATACACATATGAATTACAAATATTTCTAACAAATAAGACTACATGAAAAGCAGTATTAAAATTATCATTCGTTTACCTTCTTGTGTGTGTTTGGTTCCATTTTGAGTATGTATTAATCATTACGTGTTTATTGCATTTTGCTGGTACTTCTCCCTTTCTTTTGTTTGATTTGTTTAACTTTCAAACTATGCTTAAATACTTTATATATATATATATATATACACACACAATTAAACAGTATAGTATCGTTATGTTAAATTATAATGACAAACTGTAACTAGAGCTATTATAGCATTACATCTAAATTATTGTAAAATGAAGGGTGTGAGGCAAGAACATGGTAACCCACAATGTTAAACTTTTAAGAAATTCGATTTTTACTGTTGCACAAGTCATTTTCATTGGCTGAAAGCTGATTTTTACGTAAAGCTATACATAAAGGCTTAAAATATTTGTACCAAATCAAAATGACGAATTTCTATCTTTCATGCTGCTGTGTGGGTTACCGTGTTTTATTATTTATACCATAATATTCGCTACCTAAGTCACTCAGGAATAATTCCTTTCACTGAACTCGCTGTAAGAAATGTTTAATTTACAAATTCTTTTCCTTTTTAATGGCAAGCTGGTATACTGCTCCTCGTTTCCCGCCATCTTAATTGTTGGTTACCATCTTATGAATCCCAAAATGTTACAATAGGCTTACCATAAGTAAATATTGCTGCCATCTCTGGAGCACAATTTGAAGTCGGACAACATTAAACGACGCGGTGTGATTCCTTTCCGTCGGGTGCTGAATAACTAAAAAAATAAACATTTGTGGGTTACCATGTTTTCGCCTCACACCCTTCAAATGTTAATATAAACGCACTACCATCGACTTTTGATGTTAGCTTTAATGAACAAAACATAAAAATACCGAAAACTCATTATTTTGTATCCCTTGTTCATTCACACGAAACTTGAAGTAAAATCAAATTCTCGGAGATAGCGTTTACTGACAATATTTACTTTGGCCAAATCCATACGGCAATAGCAGGAAATGGCCAGTCAAAGACCGAAGTAGCTTTGAAATATGCAACATTTCGTACATTAGTCGGTGGAAAGAGCTAGGAGTGGTTGTTCATCTCGCGAAGTGACTACATTTCAGGCGTTTTCCCTAATATAAATACTTATTAATTTGAAATTCTAGAAAGCTTGCTGAGAAAGTAATCCGCATTGCGTTTCTTTTCAGAGTAGTGCTTAATAAATTGTAGTTAAATCCCGCGGTCTCGCAGTGCAATATATGTTATTATTTTATTCACAAATAATATTGTGTATGATAAATGTTGAAAATAACGCACAGAAATATTGACAGCCCTCGTGACCAACCCTTTAACCCGTATCTTCAAGTCTCCTGCTAGGTATGCTATCAAATTA
>JAGDQP010036448.1:0-16553 GCA_022664845.1 Lepisma saccharinum | reverse complement strand
AAGTCTTCAAATAGTTCTGAAGAATACAAAGATATTTTTATATCCTGCTGGAAAAGTTAGGGGATCTTCGGCTGGTTATCTACTACTGTCGTTGGCCGGTAATTAAGTACAGTACATGAATAGGATCGTATGTTATACTTATCTACTTACACGTATGTATTTTTCCCTATTGTGTTGGGAATAATCATTCTTGCAATATCCTTTTTAAGCCTTTTACTAGCATTTCATTGAAACACAACCTTTCGTCTTTAGTAGCCAAGGTCATTGTTTATGCATTCATTGGAGAAATGGCGCAGGTTCAAACCCAGGGACTTTGCTAACTTAAATCTGTAGATGTAAAAGCACTTTCCGTTTTTCTTGCAGATTGTTTTCGTATCAATATGAACAAGTCTGGGGATCTGGCAGAATCACTGGGTCCCATCAGACAAACGCACGGATGCAAATCTCTTTGGTACAAACATCCCCCATCTCTTTAGCGGAGACCTTATGTACTAATCAGACTTGATATGACTTTAATCCGCAGGTGTCAGCATGATCCATAAATTTTAAAGCAGCCCTCAATCACTCTCTGTGTGCAAACGCTGCAAGCTGTTTTGCGTGTGTGTAATTTTATTTGGATCCTTGTGCGTATATTTTGTGTTTGCTCTTTATCGTATTTCTACGTATTTTGCTTTTCTAGTTTCTTTCGTTTTGTTTCGTAAGGTATTATTGTACTTATATGTAGTCTTTTGTGTGATTATTCTATATTTTGTATAATTTGTACTTTTGCAAAGAACAAAAATTAGGGAAAAGACAGGGCCCTAGCTGACCTTGTCCGCTTTAATAACATAACTTTTATTTTCAATATAAACAATTCGATCTGTTTCTTATTTCAAAAGAAAAGCAGCAGAAATCAGCTGTGGTCGGTAAAAAACTGGCCACTTGTGCAACACTGTAATTGAAATTGCGAACGACGCATGCGCACTAGGGCAGTAGTGGGAAATACAGAGAAGGGGGTGCGAACCCTCCACCACTTCGACACGGTCTCCCTCAACCTCAAACGCTAAAACCACCCCTCTTTACCTTTTCCCCTTTGCGAATTAAACCTAACACAAAAGGCACAGCCAGTCGATAGTTTCAAGGGGATGGGGAGTGCACTCACCTATCCCTCCTATATCGTGTCCTCCCTCAGTGAACGGTAGGGTGGTTTGATCAACAAGGAGTTTTTTTTTCGTAAGAGTAAAGAAGAGGGTGAGGTTTTTCTTTTTGCAAAAAAAAAAAACTACACCCCTAATAATTTCATCTCCTTCTCTTGTATGTCGGGGTGGCTAGTAATTACAGAACAACTTAGCTGCAAACAAAGTGCCTCTTCTCCGTCACACAATGTCTCTTATTCCTTCTTCATTTGTTCCTTTTCCCCCTCCACATAAAATGTTACCCCCCCCCCTCTCAGTAAAAGCTTTCGTCAATAAAAGACGAATATGTGAGAAGAAAATGCACCAATAAGAAATGTTTCTCCCTCACTCTCACGACGTCGAGCTTTAGAGGAACTTTCCTTCTGGGACACAGACAGACAGACAGGTTGGTGGTAGAAACACTTATCGATTAAAATTGGTGCATTATTTCTTTTAACATAACTTTGCAGACTAAAAAGAAAGTTTTCGAAACGTTTCCTGAAAGTTTCAGTCGCCAATTTTAAGAAAATTGAACTCCTCCCAAGAAATAACTGTTTACAATAGTAACCAAGGTACTAAAACGTAATCCTCCACCTCTACTATATTAATAACTAACTCCATGACTTATGGAACTCGAAAGTTCATCGCCGCAGTAACAAACGTTCACCATTGGATTCTATCCTGGGCAATATCAAGCCAGTTTTCATCACGAACGCCTACTTCTCGAAGATCTCTTCTAATATTGTCCTCCCAACGACGTCTCGGTCTACTATATTACTATTATTAGAATCTGTCAAGAGCTCAGATTCTTCAAATCAATCTAACAATAAGCTTCTAAACTTCCAATCGTAAACTTTCCTTTTTGTATCAGTGTCCAATTTCTCTTTGTTAATACTGTCTGTCAGTTGTTTTCAACCTTTTTGGGTTCGTGACACACATTAGCTAATGTATTTGATGCAGAACTTACCTTTGTGCGTCACTGAAATGATCAGTAGCAAATGGGTACAGCGATCTTGCAAATACTGTATTAACCGATTAAGCAAAAATCTTCATCTTGACTCAACTCCGCCGCCGATCATATCTTTACCTTTGGCCCGCAGGGCCTTAAGGCGGACTTCTGGCCAAAAATAGGCCATTTTCGTCCTTGGAATTAAGATTCTTGAGTAAGAGTATAGATGAGTGTGAATGAGGAGAAGAATCAGATCCTGCACCATGACCCACCGCCCCACACCAACCAAACAGCCATGAACCCCCCCCCCCCAAAAAAAAGGCACCCCCTTTTAAAATTTGTCTTAGAAATCCAGTAAATTAAATTAAACCCAATCGTTAACAAGTAGCTTTAATGGATAAGTTGGTACAATTAATTGAATTGATTTGATTTTACAGCACAGGACATCTTATTTATTTGAGATAGAATTTCGAACTGAAGCTACGTTAAATCAATTTAGAGTTATTAATTGACTCAACTCCTAAAATTGTGTTATTTTTATGTGCAGTGCTATTTTGGGACCCTGGGGTAATGACTCTGTTAAGGCCCCTGGGTTGCAGTCCCGCTTATCAGTCTCTGCTTATGTGAAATCTCACTTGAAATAATCATATATTGAATGGGTTCAGGAAGATATTAAAATAGAAAATATTCAATGCAAATTTTCGAAATCATTAATGAATAAAAAATACACATTATATCAGACATACGTGTCATATAGGGAATTAATAAGTAATTTTAACCTATAATCTTGGAAACAGAGAAGGCATCTAAATCATTCCTGCACAAAGGGAGTATGGTCCTTATATGCTCTAGGGATCATATGTGCTTTATATATGGTCTTGGGAAATACACAATACAATTGAGTATACTGATTTAATCACGAAAATTTTAATTCGAGTTCCAAATTGTAAAACAAGATTTAGGCTGTTTCGTCTCGAAAATGTCTCTTCTCGAAAAGATGTATATTGTACATTACGAGAGCTCTGTCTCGTCTCGTTTTGTATAACCATTTCTTTCGTCTCGTCTCGTCTCGTAAGAAACACTATTCATGAAGCAAAGAACAGAAATTCCCAGTTTGGAGAACAGTGTTTTCTACAATAAAACTGAACAGGAAGTTAATAATTTAGATATATTCTGGAATTTAAATTTATTTTCAGGTCTTTAGATAAGTTTGGTTACGGTTGAATGGATGATGATGGGAGAATTGGTGGGATGAAGGGGAAAAAAGCAGAACCCAGGGAAACTCCACACATATGTTTTTTGTCCACGACACATAGCACGAGCTGGGATAGAACCGAGGACCCGCGCACCAGAAGTGAGCGCTCTAGCACTAAGCCCTCGCGACCCATATTATGTTCGGAATGTCTGAAAACGAATTTAAAAGGTTTGTAGGCGAAGTAATATAGTCTATTCTTTTCTTTTGTATCTGTAATATGTGTTATTTACACTGCAACACTGCAATTAGACATATTGCCTAATAAATAAAATATGTTCCGTATCTATAGTTAATATAAGATATTAGACAATAACAAAAATGAAATATTAGAATTTTAGAATGGTTATTCTGGATAAATCCTTTTGAAAACATTTTGTGAGGTAGTGAGCAAGGAATGAAAGTGAACTCAGAAGAAAAAAAAATAAAGCATGTGAAGTATATTTACGTCACTGTCTAGACATGTGTAATTTGTAACACCAAGACATAATATTTGAATCTTCAATATCCATAAGAGAAATGTAATATCAAAGCTTATATAGGTGGGTAATGTTTCATAGTTTTGGCAAAAGAAGTAAAGACGTTTTGGTAAGAATACAAAATAAAAAAAATGAGAAAGCAACAATTAAGAAAAAAGAAATGAAAGAATGAAGCTCCTTCTGAAATGAAATGAACACATAAATCAGTTGGGAGGATAAAAGAAAGCTCCAAGGCACGGGGCGTATGCAAATAAAATTCACTTCTTGCGGTCATAAAATATTTACGTCTTTCTTCCTTATTTTCTTCGTTTCGTTTGGACGTGGGCCAAAAGAAGAAAAAAAATGCAGAAGATATAAAAAAGAAGCAGATGGAAATCTAAAAACTTTTTTTCCGTTCGTGTTCCATCCATTGCTCTTCTTAAAAACTGTTCTTCTTCACGTCACAGAGAGAAGGCATTTATGGGCTCATAATAACAGTCGAAGCGATTCTCGAATAGCTGTTCTTCTCAAACGTCGTTTCTTTTGGACTCGGGAAGAACAGTAGCAGTACTAAGAGCCATTTATTTTATTAATTCTTCATTTACCACGTCAATCGAGCAAGCAACACTTCAACAGGCACGGTCAGTAAACAACAAGGCAGTAAACACAGTATGAAAGGTTCATATATATACAGTCGTTAAGCAATTCAGGTGTTAGAAGAATGTCTGAATGTCTGAATGTCTTTCCACACTGGAAGAATGTCTCGTTCAAATGCCTATTTTGTTTCAGGTGCTGGTTGGCGTTTAATACAAAAAGCATGAGCGACAATAACTTAATGCCTGGCAACATGTGCTTGTTTTTGAATATTAGTTATGTTCATCAGGAGGAGCGTGAGGGTCGCAAAAATTTAGGGAAAAACAAAAGTGAAAAAATCCCTTCTAGCCTCGACTTTCGGGAAGGTTGGAAGTAGGGAAGTTCGAGAGTCGGGAATTACCAAGATATCTGGAAGTTTCGAGAGTCGAGAATTCCTCAGAAAATCTCGACAGTCCGAAATTCCCGACAATTTCCGGTCCCGAAATTCTTAGACACGCGCCTGAATTCTTCATTTCAATATTACTTGCTGTAAGCGTTGGAGTTGCCGTAGCTCAGGCGGTAGCGCGTCTGATTACGAATCGGGCGGCCCGGACTCAAATCCCGGCCAGCACACTGGATACTTCTCTCGCAGTGTTCCTATGCTTGGTGCATTGAGGTGCACTCAGCGTCCAGTCAAACTGAGTACCAGAATGTCCTTGGTTTTCCTGGGCACCTTGGTAGGTAAAGGCGGTCGAGCATAGGACTGACCACTCCAGTTCGGTTCCTGCCTAGCTCGAGAATATATGGAGCGTTACACCTTCAACTTTGTTAAAGCTTCACGTTAAAGTTTGAAAAAAAATTGCGACTCACCTACTATGTATATAAATAACCTTCTATATAATCTATCCTGTTGAAAAAGGCGAACATTCATTCAAAGCATAGGGAACCTATACACGAAAAGACTGTAATGTTATTGCCAAAGTGGAGTAATCATAAAATAATTCGTTCTCTTAGTACTTAAGAAAAATACATTTAATAATAACACTTTTAAAAATACAAAAATAAAACTTTTAAACTTGATTTAAAAGGGTATTATATCGAAATGTGCACATTTGGCTTAATACAAACATTAAGCTTGCATATAATAATGAATGATGAGTAAATGTAATGTATATTTACTTAAATGTGTTTGAAATAAATAATTCACCGTCACAATTAGACAGGTTTAATAAGATTAATGCCAAGCTTAAAAGTCAATACGATTTATGGCATTGTTTTGTTGTACCAACGAGAAAGTCTATATCAGGATTCAAACTTGTTAATTTTAACCTCAAATCGGTCTCTACATAAAATCTGTTTCTGTATTTTTTATTTTTTTTTCAAAAACACCAAAATTTGAAAAGACAAGTTCACACAAATAACTTGTAGTAAGTCCCATCTCAAGTGTTTCAATGCTAGTTTTCATATTTCTGGATATTCTTTAGTGTTGTCACGAGACAGAGAAACGGCTATAGAAAAGAGACGAGACAGAGTTCTCGTAACGCAAACTATACATCTTTTCGAGACGAGATACTCTCAGAACAATATATTTTCGAGACGAGACAGCCTACATCTCGTCTCGTCGGCAACACTAGTATTCTTCTCTTAGATTAATCCAGAATGATATTAAGCTTGTTTTTTTGAAAACCGCTTTCAAAGATGGGTCACATGATAACTCAGTTAATGAGCCTTCTTCAGATTATGCCAGTTTCACTTTATTTCTAACATCCTCTGCAAAGGGATTTCTCATTAACTGCTTCACTACATCAATTTTAGGAAAGTGGCTCCTAAAACAACGGTTATTAGTAATTATTCGTCAGCCCATAACACAAAAAAAACCTCGCCTTAGTTATGACATTTTTTCGCTAAACACAGTAAATTTTGAAAGCGCAGAAGCTTTGAAATTATAAAAATGGTATTTATAAAAAAAAACATTCAGTCCCTGGCTACTTCTGTTTGAATTTTATTTTAAGGTCTTTGTGCAATATATTCCATCGTGGTTGGTAAGCCAGAGGAAAAGAGACCGCAGGAAGACTGAGACGACGTTGGGAGGATAATATTAGAAGGGATCTTCGAGAAGCAGATGTTTCTGATGGAAATTGGCTTGATCTTGCTCAGGATAGGATCCTATGGAGAACGTTTGTTACTGCAGCGATGAACTTGCAAGTTCCATAAGCCATAGAGTTAGTTAGTTACGACCTTCAGGTAACTTTGGCTCAGGCTGGATGGATCGGATGAATCGGTGGAATTAAGAAAGTGGGAGGAAAGGGGAGATCCTCGAGAAAACCCGCGTACACGGTATTTGTCCACAACAAAGCGCACATGGCATCAGCAGGGATCAAACCGACGACCCTAAGCACCAGAGCTGAGCATTCTACCATTGGGATACTTCTGAACTTTATAGCAATCCTATATTTTGTTGCTAGTGACTACGTCTCGTGTATAAGGGGAAAAAAGAGAGTCATTTCCATAACAACATTATAACTTGATTGTATTACTTGTGAATGGATATTTAATTTGTAATTATTATTATTATTATTTTTTAAGTAGTAACGTGTTTCTTATATTTTTAAGCAGACAAGATTATTAATATATTTTTGTATAGACTTGACATGTTGTTCTACGACCCATAGTTTGGGAACGGCTGCTCTAATTCCCATAATTTACGAAACAATTTCTGTAAGTAACCTCGCTCTAATGGCTAACCCTAGTTTTGTTTTCTTTATTAGTTGGACTGTTACTTTTCTTCTCCAATACCGGCACTTCCACATCTCTTCAACTCATTTTCGTTTTTTTTTTTTTTTTTTCCAATTCTTCTGTACATTTTGACACAAGGAATTTATTTCTAGAAAGTTCTGAATACATCAAATGGATGGAAGACACTGATTTTCACATTGTAAACATATTAGTTTTTAGTTCGTTGTTTTGTATATATAGTTAAAACGAAAGCGAAAGAGGCGAACGTAGTATAATGTCACAGCAGTTAATGCCAGGATGGTACCTTGAAACAAGTCCAGGACTACTAAGTCTGCTTCCCCCACGGACAGAGTAAAGTGTATAAGTTTATAACAATATTTGTAGACTTAAAATGAATGTCTGTATGCAGTACAGGACCTAGAGTCATTTTGTAAATGTATCATTGGAAATGTGCTTGACACATACATACATCATGTATATAAGAATAATCTAGAACAATATCTGAATAATAAAAGCAGCACGCAATTCTTATTAAAAGTTCTATTTCTTATACAATTTTATTGTGGCAAAACGATCTAGCCCTCATGGTATAACGGTTACGATCGCTGGCTGCGAATCCCTTCTACATGTTGGAGTACTTCTGCCGGCTACGCTGACTGACATTTTCCCTCAGTTTCATCAGACGAATAGCCGGGTTTAGTACCTGGCCGTTACCATGCTCTTCCTTACCCCCCTGAAAGACGTTATCCCTCAGACTTGGAACACGGCTGAGCAATAGTAGCTTCTCTGGCCCATAAATAAAAGTTAAATGAAATAACCAAGTCTAAATCGGTCTGCCCATGCCTTATATTGAAATGTGGCCGCTATGAAAGTAACTCGGCTAAAATATGGTTTTATTTTTCAAAACAAAAAGTTAAAATAACTGTTTTTTATTTTGTATCCTTGGCTCAATCCTTCCTACTTCTAATGCTTTCTTTTTTATCCTGATGTGTATCCTAGGCTGTGTATACTTGTTTGACATTTAAATGGAACGAAATAGAGAGGCTAAAATACTTTAGGGACAAAAAGTGGCACCTGAGTAAATTATTGGTCGCTACTGTTAAAACACATAACCAACAGTAAGCAACGCCCTAAAGAAACGGAGCACTCTACGATACCTTTTTTTTTAACACTTCTGAGAAACTTGCTATTTCGGATCCCTTATTCATCACAGTGTTACCATCTTTTGAAAAAGTAGAAGATAACATTGAAATTTTCCACGATGTGAAACATTTAAAAAGTAAATTTTAGTTTTCATTTGTCCACATTTCTCGTGTTATTCGGTACATTACAATTCTTTGAGAGTGGGTGGGGATGAATACTAACCTCAAGAGTTGCATAATTGATTAATTCAGAAAGTATTCTATGTTGTTTTAAACTAAAACATTTAACTTTTTATGATTCTCACCAATCCCGTCCTGGCACAAGAAACTTGAACATTTTTTTCCCTATCGTCGATTTTTTTTATGAAACAGAACGTATATAGCATGAATTATAAGGAACCTTTCACAGATGATACATAAAGAAAAATACTTTCACAAATATAGTTAAAAAGAGTTTTGAACTCAATGGAATAAAATAAACTAACAAGGAAAATTCGCCAGGTGACAGAGACCGATTTTGATGAAAATTCATATGTAGGTTAGGTAAACCTTCACAGCCAAAATTACAGGTGCTGTCGTCAACAAATAGCGACCAGGAGACCCAAGAAAGATGGGACGTAGAGAGCAAGTAAATCGAATACAGAGTATAGAAAACGCCTTTTCTTCTATAAACTGGTACGTACATTGAAAGTGGACCAGGTGACATATCAATCTGGGCTGGAATATTCCAAAAACCCAATAACGAAGTCGATTTTGGTGTAACTCTAATCCTGTAGGACAAAGTTACACGTGAAATTGACCTGGAGAAATGTATAAGTCGAATGATGAAAAAAAAAACTTTTTTTTAAAGCATTTGAAGGAACAAGAAGAAACCAAACGGCTACAGAAAAGGCACCGTTATGTTGGGAAATATGATCCTCATGACCGCAACATGAAGTCCCAATTTCAAGAAGGCGTAATGCTAGGTGAAAATTACGTTCTCCAGGTCAATTTTACGTGCCATTTTGTCGTACAGGATTAGAGTTATGCCAAAGCTAACTTCATAATTGGGTGTCTTGGAACATTCGAGCACACATTGATATGTCACATGACCCATTTAATCTTTTAAAAATTTGAAGCAAAGTCAAGATGGCCGCTTTCAAGATGGCGGTCATGGTCGTCATACCATCCAGCATGTATCACCTCCTGTCCAGCATCCATTAATAGTCATTTGTTTTCAATATATGTAACAGTTTATAAGAAGAAAAGGCATTTTCCGTACTCTATACTCCACTTTAGTTTCTCTCTACGTTCCATCTTTCTCGTGTCCCCTTGTCGTTATTTGCTGACGACAGCACCTGTAATTTCGGCTGTGAAAGTTTACCTAGGCACTATAAATACATAAGAATTTTTATCAAAATCGCGAGTGTTCCTTGTAAGAAATATTTCAAAACAATTTCCCTCTCTCTATTCTTGACCACATGCTTTTAAATTGTAACTTCTGCCTATAAATGGACCCTACTATACTATATTAATCATCATAGTAGAAAAATAATTCAATAATAAGATAATCGGCTTTAATTTGCTGCACTGTCGTTAGTTACTATTGAAGATAATTTAACGCTTCTTTTAATATCAACCACGCAACCACTTACAATGCATGGGACTGCACTCGTAATGAATACATCCATGTGTGATGAGGAAGGGAGGGATGTATAATAATGAGAGCAGTATTGGCAACATCGGTGTCTCATTATTACCTTCGGGACTCATAAACAGTCGCTTCCCTCTTCCCTTTGGTTTGGTTTTGTTGACATCCCACCAGAAAGCAGCACGTGCGACTTTTGCACCCTTCGTGCTACGGGTCGTAAAACGGAACAAATAGTGGAGAGACAGGAATTTCTAACGGCCTTTCGGTCTATTTATGCCTTGTCGCGGGCCGAAGTCGTAAACTGTAGAAACTAGTTTACCCCAAACTGACCTCAGTTTGCTTGAACAGCATACCAGGAGCGAATAACATCACAGGAAGAACACAAAAGATACAAGGAAAAAAAGTATCTGAGTCGGCAACATTGAAAAAACAATTGCTATTGCTTTAAATTGAAACCGCGCCATCTAGCATGTATGGAAGAAGATACGGGTTATTAAATAATCACCTACTGTAAACCACCACAAAATAAAATAGCTACGAAGCGAATAAGTACTTGTTTCGCTTGTGTGGCTACACCGATTTTCTCTTTGTGACATAATGTCTGGGTCGTGTATACATGTGTTTACTTCCCAATAGAGTGGAAACTATTGTAGAACGAATCAAGCTGCATCCACAAACCCAGATGCCGCGGGAGCCATTTTCAAATTCCGATATCAAACATTGATATTACTGGTAAATCGAGGACTGATAAAAAAAATATCGAATATTATATATCAATGATAACAAAAATCGTTACTAAAAATGTATCATCCATTAAAAAAAAAAGGTTGAAACCCGAATTATCGAAAATTGAAAAAGTTCATATCGAACAATATGTTGGATAGCAAATATCATTACATCAAAATATGTTGGAAACCAACAATAGGTTAGAAATCCAATATCATATATATCGAAATATCGTTGCTAATCGAATATAACTCATATTAAAAAATCGTTGTGATGGAACATGGAAGTTAAGAAAAACTGAACACATCTCATGCTGAAAAATCGCTGGTAATCGAACATTTTTCCGTTCCTGAATATTGGTACTGCAAAATATCAATTAATCGATTGATTTATCGGAATGTCCTGCAGTCTTAGTATTAGGTCCAAGTATGAATCTGTAATGGAGAGATTGACTGGAAAGGCAGGAGAGGGGGGGGGGGGGGGAGTTTCAGAAATCTTAAACGAGATTTTTTTTCCTCAGTCGACGCGTTATTCTAAGTTTCAGAAGACGGATGACGGAATGGTGCCTACCTTCCGTATTCTTTTCCCCAATATGCTTTCATGGAAAGGTGTCGATCCTTAGTCTCGTGACAGGCCACCGAGGTCCGTATAATGAGTTAAATTAATTCAAAGAGGTAAACGAATTTGTATATTTGTCTGAATCATATTTAAAAAAAAATAAAATAAAAAAAGCTGGAAAGGTATGACGATTATTCTGAGCCGGAGCTGAGGTTGCCAATGCTTGCCTGTCAACGAAACTAGTTTTATTGACTAAATTAATGAATTATTATTATTGCCTGCAATCACATCACTCACAGATAATTTTAAAACAATAGGTAGATTTCATTCAGGGAGAAACTGTGAAGGTCTGACAACTGATAGTTTGAGGTCAATGTATGGATGCACTGGGTACAACTTCGAATGTGATTTGCCAAGCTGACACCGCTTACACCATTATTTATCACGATATGACGTTATTTGTAACGATACCTGCGTAACTTCCACAGCCTGTAGCTACTATAAAGTACGTCTGTTTCGAAATATCTTCAAAGGAACTTTTTCCTTGTTTTGATGTGAATAATCACCTCCCGAAATTTATCGGTGTTAAGATAATAAATCGCTGACTGCTGATCGTGGGGGTCCCGGGTTCGATTCCCGGCTCTAGGATTCTTTCCCAAAGCGAGAGGGTCTGTAACGGTACCCACCCAGCATCACGATGTAATTGGGGAGCTGCTGTTAATAACAGACAGTGGCTTCGGATCTCCTCTCCCAACACGTCTGGTTAGTGTGGGAGAAGCAGACCAACTCCTCCCTCCGGGAGAAACCTCATCCAGTTATGGATTAAATATGGCTGTGAATTATTATTATATGTACCAGTATGAAGTGCTCTCATCAGATGATGACCTTGCGATGAACAATGAAGTGTTCACATAAATACTTACAATCTCTCAGCTAAAGTCGCAACTTATTAATGAATTGTATATTTTCCTTTGTTACTGCATGAGGGGCACTTTCAGACTTTTTCTTAATTTCCTGGACATATTTTTATTCTAACAACTTTTCGAACAGAAAGTTATCTAACTAAACATACCAGATCTGACTCATGCGTTTTTGTACTTGTATAGTTTCGCAGATCTGCTATACAGGTACGTCCTATGCGTAGGAGGTAAAGTAACTGACACTTCATTTCAAAGCATCCACACCAAAGCTTGTACATGTATGATGTACTTGTCACGAAGCCACCTGCATATAATTTATTAGTGATATGGAACTGACAGAAAATTCTCTCTCTCAATTCCTCACTGCCACAGCTTGCGAACTCCTGTTTTCAGTCTCTGACTCACTGCCGACTAAATAAACAAAACCCTGGTTGTTTTAAGATAGCAAAATAGGGGGATGTCAAAATTCCCTTCCCTCTCGCAGAGGAAAATACCTCGTGCAATTTATCAAAATCATCAGTCTCAATCGACAAGAGATCTACACTGGTACTCATTCCGACATCTGTCGTCAAATGTTTGAATCAAGAGTGTTGCCACTCACTTTATGTAAAAAGAACTAAACAATTACTTTATAAACAATTCTTGTTTTTTTTTTTTTCCTTGTAAAAAAGAACTTAGCGATAGAAAGAAACAATAATAATATGGTAAAGAGTAGGGCGATACATCAAGATTTTCTTAAAAGGAATGAATGGCCTTAGTAAGGTCAGAACTAAATTACAAAATCTGAAAACTTTTCTATTTTTAAAGGAGCCTTTTGCATGACAGACATATTATTTGTATTTTTGTTAGCCCTGTGTGTCTCAGAGGTGTGTGTGTGTGTGTAGGGGATGAATCTCACCAGAGATCGGTCTCAGTTTTCTTTTAGCCACCAATATTTTGCGGAATAATCTGTATATTTACGTAAGAAAAAGGCGTAATAAATTTTTGGCACCAGCAATTTTACTAGCATGTATAGGCGGATTTAAGTGGGGGGGCATTAACCCCAGTCATTTCAGAATTACTATGAGAACACCCCGGAATAGCTTCCACCCTTAAACTATTTCTTTACTATGTTTCGAATCTACTTTGGGGTTACAGGCGTGGAGCAAGGAAATGCACACGTACTCGTAATGAAAGGACTTCATGAATATACTTATGTCTGTTTTGCACTGGTAAACAGGGGCGATAAATCTAGTAACTTTTTCCCGCACAAAGATAAACCATTTACTACCATTCTAATGGGAATTTAAAAGCTCTTCCATGTTAGAAACATTTTTAATGTCACCCAAATTAGTGGAAAAATGGAGCTAAATGCAATTTTAGTTTTCAGTTGTTTCTTACAGTGTTTATTTTATCTGAAAGTCTACCCAAAATGATTGCGAAGGGAAAAGAATGTGTTTTGTCCATTTTCTTCATTTTACAGGAGAGCGTTTTTAAAGTTCGTAATCAGCATTCCATATACCTGCACATCAAATAATGATTTGGTTGTAGCAGAGGCTCTATGCATACTCTTGTCATGCATAACCGTTTGTTAAAAAGGTCCTTGAAAGACCAAACAGATGGCACTCATCTCAATTTGGCAAAAAAAAAAAGACAAAACACGTTCTTTTCCTGTGGTCTTCAAGTCTTTTGATCTGAAAGTAAAACTGCTTCAAAATTTTCATCACAAAGTTCACTCAATTTTATTTATGGCCTTTAGGGATCTACGGCTCAAGAGGAGAGGGGAAAGGATTCGGGAAGGTGTCGACCTATGTTCAAGGTGCCATCCCGGCATTTGCCTGGTGTGATAGGAAAAACCCTAGAAAAACCTCAGACAGAATGGTGGGTCGATGGTATCGACCCCACGACCTCCTGAACGCTAACGCCAACGCTCTACAACTGAGCTCCGACGGCACGGTTCCTCACAAAGAGTTTAGCCACTTTTATTGCACATTATTTTTTATTATTTATTCTCTTGTAAAAGAAATCCCACATTTAGACATCAAAATATAATTCTCAAATGAAGACGTAAGCTTATGTATGTGTGTGTTTTCTAAAGATTTTTTTTTTCTGAAGTTTAATTTTAGGTACATAACGAACGTTAACGTCCTTCGTCAATAACAATGCTAAGCTGTATTATAGGATGCCGTAATCTTGGAACTGAAATTCCTGAATCAGAGATTTGAACTTTAGCATCTTGTGTGTGTGTTGGAGAATTTGGCACAGAATTAGCACCATATACTACTTATCTCAATTCAATTGTTCAATATTAACATTGACCGATTTAATTGAAATATCCTATATGCCGATTTTCGTGATTTCATAATATCGATATTCGGGATAGAACATTGATATTGTTACGCTCTATTGTGTGATTTTGTAATAAAGTAGTAGTGTATAAGCCCTGTCAGCAATTACTTAAGTTATGGATGTAAGGCCTCAACATAAGTATAACTTTCAAGACGTTATTATACGCTTGCATAATCTTAAGAGACTTATTTGTATTACAGTGCATAATGCACATTGATTTACTTCTCATAACAATTTAGTAAATAATTTATAGCTATAACGAAAGATTTTTTCGAGTTTTACGTCATAAATCTTTTATTTTGTGTTATGCCTCACAACAGTTTCATCGACTTAGCTATATCTATATAATTAGATTTCTACAAATTCATATTACACATAAGCTTTCAGAATGTATATGTTCATTCTTTAGATTATCCTCTAGCTCTAAGAATGGATATATAAAATAAATAAAAAGTTTGTTCCCTATACTGGAACATAAAACAAACTCATGCCCACGTTTGTAACGATTACTATAAAACTAATAATAGGGTCTACGCTTTAGTTTCTAGAACTATTAAGTCACCAAGATTCGAGACAATTATATGGAGCTAGCAACACTGTACTCAGCTGCCGTTACCTAGCAACGCGTCTGCTGACGGCCATGACGTCAGTCGGCACCACGCAGTCTGGAAGAGCGTGCGTACGGCAAAAGCGAGGGAGAGATGAAATCACGTGCTGACATTCCCCTGCCAGACAGCAAGCACTGGGGCCGTGACGTTGGAAAACATTGATAATACGCGTAGCCCTTCCACTCTATCACAAACAAAAGGCTGTCACATTTTCAAGGGTGGACCGAGAGAGGCATCCAGGTCCCTATTTATCCCAATCTGCGAGAAATATTGACATCCATTCTTTTCTTCTTTGCTCCCACAGCTACAGTTTACGCAACACAGTAGATTGTGATCAGCTTTTGTGCTAGTTATTTAGAGGTCTATCGATGTTTCTCCAAAAGAAGTAAAATATGTAGAAACTTTTCAGAATTTAACGGAAACTTTGCAGTTATGTTATAAATGTTCAGCCTTACAAAGATTTGCATCATGTCAGTTGAGTAAGAATTAAATCAAAATGGCGCTTGCACACTGCAATTACAAACCAATGATAAATGTATTGTTTCCTTATCTTCGTATCCCTGTTACAATTAGAACTATTAATTAAAATAGTGTTGCCACCTAGCTTTGGAGATAGTTGATTTAAACTGACCTTAAGGCTGTTGAACAGTTTAAACTCTACTAGTATCACCAAAAAACTATTCTTACGGACATACAGATTAAGAACAAATCATTATCCTAAACGGACCACAAATAGAATGACAATAAATTAAGTTTTAAAGTAGGACCTACTCTAATTAGTTCAGATTGCGATTTGTGACTACACTTTATGATATGATTAGGAAGCTTATTGTAAATAATTATTTACTTTCCTCTATGTCTAAATTTTATTGTCTTTAGATTCCACCATTTCCTTTATTCTATGATAAACCCATTCTTTACACATTTTGATTTAATGTTTAATAATTATGAGGGGATATCTCGGTAAGGATAAATTTGTGCCATTGTAATGATGTTCATTTACAATTTATAACGAATTCGTAAAACTTCGTAATCAGTAGTCAGATAAAAGCCTGAAGTGCACACCATAAATCTCTACTGGTCAACCAAGATCGAAATCTAAAATATCTTAATTCAATATATCGATATGAAACTATATTTAGGCAGTATCGATTTTAACAATTTTTCGACCTGAACTTCCAAGCATTTCTCGATATGAACTAATGTGGTTTTCAACGTCCGTATTTTAAAGATTTTGTCCGTACCGTACTTTACAAAAATGAACTTAATGTCCGTACTTTTCACTTAAATAGTTGTTGACTGTTAATTAATTTACAACTACATATCACATAATTAAAGACTTTCGCGTTGCATATAAATGAAAATTGTTCCTACAGCACTAAACTATAGTATAGCCTAGTATTTGTTATCGACTAGCAATGTTTTAGAAACAGAAATGTATTCAAACGTAATGATCAGAAGATCCTCCGACCTTGGCAATAGAGAATATGCAACAATGCCTATGATTAGGGACCGGTAC
>JAGDQP010036447.1:0-19066 GCA_022664845.1 Lepisma saccharinum | reverse complement strand
ATATATATATATATATATATATATATATATATATATATATTCAGCCGTTTTCTATCCACTGCTGGATGAAGACCTCTCCCTTTTTTTCCACATATCTGCTGCTATCTCCATCCATGTAGCTCCTGAAAAACGCTTGATTTCATCTACCCATCTTACATTTGGACGTCGTCTCTCTCGTTAGTATCTTTTCTCTAGGAATCCATTTGTTCGTCTAGCTATGTGACCGGCCCATCTCCACTTCACCCTCTTCGCAGTCTCGATTACATCCACTACATTTGTTTGTGCGCGAATCCATTCACTTGTCTTACTGTCCCTCCTGATTATTCCTAGCATACATCTCTCCCTTGCTCTTTGTGTGACTCTCAATCTTTGAGTCGTTTCAGCATTCAATGTCCAAGTTTCGCAACCGTACATCATTACGGGTAAGACACATTGATTATAAATTTTACGACATATTGGAACTGACATATGGACCTTTCGAACTTGTATTTACAGTGCATGTGTTACATAAAAATCCCGGTCACGTGTCTTATTTCCAATCCCTGTGCTTAACTGATAACGTTTTCCTGTTAATTCGCATCGTTGAGCAAGTCCTTTTATATTACTTTTTTTCGGGTTATTTCGGTGTTAATACTTTTTCTCAAGCTAATATTTTGTGGCCCAACTCCTAAAGTGTTCTGTAACCAGTCAAAACCAGCCCCAGTATAGGATAGTATTTCTTTTAGGCTACAGAAGTCTGAAATAAACAGATTAACATATGTTTTTAAACTATATACATATAGAAATATATGGAAGTAACCATGTAATGTTGTATTGTCATCCGATTTACGTCGCTGTGCGAAATTTTATCATTGTATGACGTTGGGAAAGGAGTTGAATTAAAGTTGCAAAATTTGAGGACACCATGAATCATTCTGAGCTAATGAAACGCCTTAAAAGTGACCAAAAATACGGTATTTCATTTTTTTGATTATGTTCTATCACTTTAAAAAATCTAAAAAAAAAATCATGGTTATAGAACCACTAAAAATACATCACATATATGTTTCTCGAGCTAGCTATTGTCTATTTTTTTTTAAAATCAATTTTAGAGTTTTTTAACCTCTCTCAACATTTCAATTTTGCTCCAACTAATAAAAAAAATACCGTATTGTAGAGCTTGAAAAAATCTTCAGTTTAAAAACACGGTCATTGTAGGTGCAAATACGACCGAGATATTGCAAAGATCGTATCTTTTGAGCTGAACTTTGGCAAAGAGCCATCATTTTCTATGCTGAATATTGTAGTATTTTCTTTTATCACGATTCCCTTTGAGGCACTTTTTACCATTTTATCCTGCTAGACCCTTAGCGTAAAACAAAACTTCCTAGTCGAACATGGTGAGATACAACATATGCGTACAAAGTGATTGTTTTCCAAGTTGTTTGTGATTTATTAAAAAGGTTTTTCCCACCCTACAAGAGAACAGGAAAGTGAGGTACTGGAATAAACACACGAGGTGCCAGGGAATTTCCCCCATTTCCCTTTACAAATAACGCCCTGCTGTTATGTGATGTTAGAGGCAGACGTGGAAAATTCCCTCGCAAGGGTCAACTGCAGCAAGGGACGCCCTCCTATTTCTATTCTCTCTTGTTATTCTTTCTCTATTTGTCTCATTTTTATTAAGAAATAAAAAAATAATAACATTTGTGGATTATTGTTTTGAATTATAATTTTTATCCACTTAAAGATATCCACTTAAAACAAAGTAAGTTAGTCCAAAGATATAGGCGATTTCTTCAAATACACAAGGCGTGTTTTTATTTATAGATCAGAACGAATTCAAAATGAATTCAACACGAGTTTTTGAAAACACAAACTAAAATCCTTGAAAGCAGAACTTTTTTAAAAATTTATTTGGACTCCCAAACATATGTGGAATACCCTATCAAAATTTTAATGAAAGGCATTAAACAAATGTGGGAAGAGAACCACTTTGACAAGCACCTAAAAGGTAGTAATTTCCCTAACAGAGCTAACGCGTATCTTGTTAAATAAGATTCAACTTAAAATAAAACACTTCTAATTTAGATGATACCGGTATTGTATTTTACTTTGAACCTTACTTACTGTCTAGAAGGCAAAGTAAAAGGAATTGAATGTGATCCAAATAAAAATAAAATTCTGTCAAATTACCTATTAGAACTAGTAATGAAAAGAGAGTCAGGAAATAAGTAACTAACACAAGGATTGATACCATGACCTTAGGGATGATTGTGGAACATGCATGAAGGATCGATATTCTTCATTTAGTGATTCGGTAGACATATTTTGAAAGTTTTGTTACGGCATATAATTACAAATGACTGTAACGCATTTACTTTTGACGGAAGTTTCGATTTGGCTCCATTGTATCACTTCAACACATTTTTCAATGAAGCATCAAAACATTATAATTGTTTCTTCCCATCTAACCCCTCCCATTTTCGCTGCAATATCTGTAGAGAAACTATTTGCCAGATTAAAATCCAAATTTATAAACGTAAAATTTGTGTCAAACAAAACGTTCCAAATGGGACACAGGAGTCAAATTATTGGAAACAATCTACCAATATTAGTTTCTGTCAATTTTAATTATCACATTAGTGTCGAAAGTGGTTGTGGACATACCTTATACAGAATGATGAAAGAGCTAAGGGTTTCCGGTATTCCTTCATAACTTACGCTTTGTTCCAATAAGAAATGCGGAATTGTAATGCAACAGTCATTACAATCGACAATTTATGTACAAGGGTTAAACTAAATTTAAATATTGTATAGTTCTTTCCTTACAAGTGCTTGTTACGAATTGAGACCAAGAAGAATAAATGTCAAGGAACAAGTGACTCCTTGTAGAGTCTTATCACCTATTGATAAATGAAAATATTGGAACCATTTCTTTTGATTCAACTGTCGTACCACTTGCAATCAGAAAGCATTAGTCTTCTAATATGAAATGATATTACAAACAAAAGGAGACAAATCCCGTGCTGGTACTTGTCTACTAAAAAAAGCAACTTTAAAAAAATAATCTTCTGGTCTATAGAGTATCGCACTTCCTGTTTCAAATTCTATTCTTATCCTGCCTGCTTCCTTTGGTTCTTTTATTTCATCTCTTCTTCTTCTTCTTCTGTCTCCAGAGACCCAGTAATCTTCATTGTGTTGAGCTGCAAGTATTGTCCGTTGACTTTAGAGTTGAAAAAGAGTTTGAAAACGAACGGAAGACCAAAAAAAGAAAAAGAAGTAGAGGAAGCAGCAATAAATTTGAAAAGATAGGTAGAGAAAAAAACTAAAAACACATTTTAGACCATAAAGAGAGAAATTTAAAAAGAAAAGAAACGGAAGTGAAAGAAATATTTCTTTCAGCAGAGACCATGAAAATAGAAGCTAACTGTTAGTTACGAGCAGTTTCGCTAAATGGGACAACAAGACAATAATGAGAAGAGAAATAAATGATGTCGTTTCTGAGTTTTTTTTGTAATATTCTTCAGACAATGTGCAATACAATTACCCAGAGTCAATATCTAAGGCTACAAGAAAGGTAGTGTGACCGGGGCTTTAATCTGGGTAACATTCCTAAATCGCTTGGTAAAATTAAGAAGAAACTGAGAAACCTTAGTCAGGCAGCAAGTCAGGATTCCGTGTATCTCCAGTGCCAGTCCGAAGTCACTAAATAATGGAGCCTGTTCTTAATGTCCAATGTTTATTTATTACCTGGTGATATCAAGAAATTCCGGGACTAGTTCTATAGCCCTTTACGAATTATTGGCCCTCAAAGTTATTCCAATGATGCTCATAACTCTGCAAGTTCTTCTCATAACTCTTCTGGAATTTTGTACAAGATCCTTTGTGTATTCAAAATAAGAGGTTACGAAACGCACCTTATAAAGTACTTTTCCTGCCCAATCGCCCTTGTACTACTATTTCAATGGTATGTTAACTTTACGGTCGAAAAAGAATTTTCATATCTATTCATTAAATACATGTAGAATCAATTCGCAATTTTTTTTAAAGCGCATAACTTTATTTTACAACTTATTTTAGTGCTTGCGTAGTCATAGAGGTAATCCTTTATATTAACTACTTCTGCTATAAGACCTTATAATGTACTTCTAATGCGGACACTTGCATCAATCAATATCAGTATTACAGACATACATCCTTGTACAATGTGTCCTTGCACTCATGCTCCTATTAATTTTCCATCACATTCTGTATTTACACGTATCCGTAATATTTAAATAATAACATTGGAACTACATTTAGGGTTATATAACAGAAGTAACTAATATAAAAAATATCTTTCATGTATCTGCTTGCAGGGGCAACAGTTAAAGATATACTTTCAGATATGGTATGTAAACAATATAGGTCATATTTTCGGAGAAGTCGTAAGCTGTGGAAGTACCTTAGTGTATTTTTCTGGGATTCGGGCAACGTATTTCTAACCTGTTTTGATGTACCTATTTCTTTAGTGGTATTTTTTTTTCATTCACTAAGACGGTGGACTTCTAAGTAAAGAACCCGTGTTCAAGTCCTGTTTGATGAAAGTAAAGGTTAGCGCTCCACTTCAAATCTCTGATAGCTTTGTAAGTGCTGAGACAAAACGTTCTTTTAAAGCTCAAACCGAATTCAACTAAATCCATACTATAAATTGTTAAAATTCGAAACTTCCAAGCTAGTTAAAATTTTAATTACGTTGTAAATACCAGTAGCTTGAAATGTTTTTTGGAACTCAAAACAACGCAATCATAACTCAAACGAATAGATTAAAAACATGACAAAAGTCTTCTGTGAGTGAGCCAAGGCAAGGGTTGCACTCTAGTTGGACTGTCTTAATGCTGTCCCACAAATTTCACCTGATTAATCTCCAAAATGATAATAGCTCCAAACTTTCTTTTGAAGCTCAAAAGAACTCAAAATAAGCTCAAACGAATCCGTATATTATTTTGCTAAAACTTGAAAACTTGGGGCTAGCATTAATTTTAACATTAACATTAATTTTAAATTTTATTTGAAATGAAAGTAAATCAAAACATTTTCTTGCAGCTCAAAAACAATTCAGACCGAGCTCAAATAACTCCAACTGGCCCCTCCATTTTTCTAATTCTTTGAAAGTGACTCAAACAGGGCCATAACGAATCCAAAATAACTCAAACAAATCCATGAGTTAAATTCCAGTTGAGGGGCTCTAGCATTAACCGCGCTCCTTCATTTTATTTTTAAAATTCTTTTCAAATTAAAGTAATTCAAACCTTTTTCTGTTAGCTCAAAAAAAAACTCAATCATAGCTCAAACAAATGTCATAAAAATAGTTTTTGAGGGGGGAGACAATAGACCTCTGAATAGAGAATAAAAGAGTTACCTTAATTTATAGACTCATTGTTGTAATTATTAGACTTGCTGAACCTGCTACTGTTCATCGCTGCACTAACCCTTCACGAAAAGATTACTTAAACTAAAAAGCGCTTTATTTATTTCTATCAGAACAGTACTGTATTTTTAATAGCATGCCAATAATATTTGGAGCTTTAAACCTCGTCTTAAAACCGCTTTATATGCTCGAAAATAAGTGATTGCGAAAATATCGGTATCTACTTCCTTTTACAGCTATAATTTTGTATGCAAATTTAATCCATTAGCATCAATTAAAAACAATAGCAGTGAATTTCGAACCAATTTCCCTGATCCTTCTATGTTGAATTAGAAAGAGAATTACATACATTATTTAAGTAATATTCATTTCTGTCATCGTCTCCTTAGCGTGAATTTTGCTTTCCGTTAGCTAATTATTATAATAAATATCAGCTACAAAATTGTAATCATATTTTAAAGTATGTAAATTAATTAGGTTGGAAAACAGATTTGTGAGTACGTGACATCTAGTGACATTTTAGATGAGTACGACATACTGTACATCAGATATTTGTAGACAGATACCTTTTCCGCCATTGCTTAGCACTCTCGTTTGCTTTCTGTTCACATGGTCATGGCTTCAAGTCCTCTAGGACAGGCATCTTCCCAGTTCTTAAAAGTTTTCCCTATAATTTACCAGTTCGTGAGTATTAGAAGGTTGAAAACCACTATTCTAGAGATCAATTAAAAGGAATGGTTCTGATGCACTTTACCAGGAACTGGAAGCCCTGTCCTTACAAGGAGTTCAGCTCCATTATGACGTAAATAATTCAATCAAAGAAGTTGCCCTATCATCATATGCCCTTTCCTTTACGTCAGAGTATGAGGACTATGTTGGAAAATTTTCGAAATCAATTACACGCACAGACATAAGCAAGCTTTATATAATTAATTGCATGTGAAGGGACATGAAAAATGTGTAATCTGTTCGGCTAGATGTAACAATAATGACCTTCAGGCATCTTATATCAAGCTGACATAGGATAGTAGAAATTATGTGAAGAGAAAGTTGACCAGGACCCAATGTAAAGACACCATCCATACATTTTTCTGTGTGACAGGAAAAAAATCCTTAGCCAGGATGACCGGCATCTCGTTTCGAATCCAGGGAGGTCCGCATATGAAGCCAAAGCTTCACTAATTGTACTAGGCAGTGTGCAAATTAGGTTATCTTTCCGGGGGGGGGGGGGGGAAAGTACTTGATATTGTTTACTTGTAACTTAACTTACTGGAATATCATTGACAACACTTCTGATGATATAATCATAATTTGGAGTAAGATTCAACTTGTCTTCGGTACCAGAATATGTTAGTACAAATTTACGTGTTCAACTTCACGCTATCTCATGAAAACGGAAAAAATCCTTTCCTTCCGAGATTCAGCACTGTATGATTGACTGTAATATTACCGTAGGGATTGTAAACATTTTCCATTCTCTCTATAAGGAATAATAATTTAGTCACAGTGGTCTATTTGCTAAAAGATTGGCAATACTTTCGATATTCTCGGGATATGAATTTTGAAATATAATATGTACTGCAATTTTTACGTAATAAACAGCCTTAAATGTAGTCGGATGCCACGTTAACGTCTAAAATACAGGACAATTTTGAATAAGAGAGCTACGTATCGCTTGATTGTATATGCTAGGCAGATTTTGAAGGGTATTCTTTTTTGTAAAGCAAAAGTCTGGCTCCTAACTCCGAATAATGCATTGTCATGAATAGATTACAATTTCCTGAAATGCCTGTTCTCGGTAGCGAAGGGCTAATTTCAGTACTGTTAAAAGTGCAGAGTCTATTCTAGACTTTCACTGAATTTTGTCCTCTTGAGACCTGAATACTCTGACTTTTCCATGACTCTTACGACAGACCTTATCATTTCCCAGACCATAATCTAACAGCCACGCTACTTTTGATACGACTGTCGGCTCGTTTTGGTTTTTATTTCTCTAAAATTTCCAAACATTTAGAGGAAAGTAACCACATTTTTCCCACTTCTTTTTTGGATGTTCATAAAATCTACTGTAATTCTCATAATAAGAATGTGAGTATTGCATTAGCTTTTACAAACGTTAAATTACAATTGCGACTCTACAATAATTTCATCTATGCAACACGAGAAATAATGTATTTTCCAAAACAAGACAAAGCTGGCTTTTTGAGAAAATGGGTCCAAATTTATCCCACTGCCTGCTGTTGCATAAATAGCAACAATGACTTAAACATTAAAAACAACAACAGAAATCTGCTTATAACATAAAGTGGAATACTATAAACAATTATACATGTATACATAAAAATACGAGTGTCATTTTTCCAAACTAAAGAAAAGGCTGTCAGTAGAAAAACTTTGATTCATTATAAGTTCAAAACACGAAATCTGGAGAAGTAGATTTTATGTTCAAATAACTCTTTAGTTACTTCAGCCAAATATCACAGGGAAAAAGTGGATCTTTTTCTTCTTTACCAACACAGTTTTCATGAAACTAAATGTGACATTTTATACATCCAACCCACTTTTCATCCATGTTTTCTTGGAAGTAAAGTCTTTCAATAATGTGCCAGCCACTCTGTGTCGTAATAAGTGATAGATTTATGTTTGTTGATGTATAACTACAGTGGTCATCTTCTTTGCTATTTCTGCTTGATCAATAAAGTCCTTTAGCTTTGCTTCTACGAAGTTGCTTATTTGTCTCTCTTCAAATTTCTCTCGCACTGTTGGATGTGACAATATAATTGTCAAATAGCAAGCATATTGCGCGGTTTTCACTTAATTGCAGTTTGTTCTCTGCTATTCTAAACTAATTGACTTTCTTCACGTTATACAATACATCGTGTTAAATTTAGGAATTGGAAATTTAAACCCATCAGGTGGGTGAAATTAGGACTCTCTTGATGGTAAAATATGATTCTTCACACACCAGGATAAAGCTTTTTCCCCGCCAAACATATCAATGTATATTATAGCCCAATTACCATTCACCAAGCATGCGTAAAGTTACTCTACTATAAAGCTTACAGTTGCTGAAGCTCTTAGACAACGTGGGAACCACTGCAAAACTCCAACAAGGAGAAAAGCTACAAAAGGCCACGAGACAAACCACACCCTTTAAATCTTCAGAGATTATTGTTCGCCCGTTACTTCGGACTTGACAATCGACTCCGATAATTTCAAACTCATACTAAATGAGAAATTTGTGTGGTTGAAATTAGGCTGCTAGGCGAAATTTGGTTACTTTCCTCCATTGTGTGATGAACTTTAACTGTGGTCAGTGATTTTGTCATGTAACTTTTCGGAAGTACTAGCTGTAACACCAGCAATGAAAACTTTGTCTACACAACATATTTTTTGTTTTGATAACTAGAACAAACAGCCTTACCAGTCTCATTTTATGTTCGTGAAAAGAAAGCTATAATTGTTAGAGGGAAACAATTTCATTCCCCCTGGGATAATGAATTGTAGTTAGCAGCCAGGGCTAAATACATTCCAGAGGGGGATTATTCCCCCCATCCCCGGCCGTAATTTGCACCCTGGTTGTACATAAAAACAAAATATTTTCAAAACTGCTTTCGATTAAAACTATTTAAAACATTATTATTATTATTATTATTATTATTATTAAAATACGTATGCTTGAAATTAATTGAACTATATCTTCACGGTTGAAAAAAAAAGCACTAGATCGCAAATACGGTCTCTTCAGTGTTGCACTTTATCAAAGCTGACAGTTGATCCTGTTATGAATCAGGTGGTATCAAATGTGCTCGGAATACGAATGTTAGCTAACATGGAACGAACGGCGGAATATCTACACAGTTCACATCATGTAAGACATCGACGAGGGTTCATTATATGAAGGTAAAGAAGAACAATGTAGTTGCAATTGGAACTATGTGGCATCTGCATATAGACTATTGATTGAACGTGCAAACAGAAGATGGATAATAAAGTAAAACTGCAAAGAAATGGTGGAAAGGTTTCAAGCATATTACTAGAGAAATAAATGCAAACAAAAAATCAAAAAGCACAAATTTTATATCATTATTATAATCAGTGTGGTAGCGATAGGTCATGTCATTTTTTTACTTGATTCGGGGAGTCAACATCATTATTAACAATGTTGTACTGAAAGCTGTCTTTCAACTCACATTAAGCCTTCTCCATTCAGCACTCTCGCTTTTTGCCTCAGCATAGATTTATCTTTCTTAATATTGTCTAGGTGTTGGATTCGTCTTGTTCCTCGTTTTTCCTTATCATACTTTTATTTATATCCCTTAATGTTCTATGCAGCTAATGCTCTAACCAGTTTCTCTCTCTTCATCGCCTCCAGTATTGTTACTCTCTTCAGCACTTCCGCATTCAGCATCTTCTGACTTGATCCATTCTGCTTCATGTCTATGTTTCGTTGATGTTATTTTTCTCGTATTTCATATTCTCACTTGTAATAATATTTGACAGATACTTGCAACCGGATAGGTGTTCTACCTTTTTTCTTCCATTGTTGTTGATATTTGTTGTGGATCCATTTGTTCCTATTACAATTCTTTTAGTTTTCTTTGCGTTTATTTTCAATCCATGTTCTTCACAGCCTCTCTGCAGCTGCTTTAACATATTAAAAAATTGAAAATAAAAATTGCAATAAATTCTTTGTGTTATTACTCTAACATCATTGCTATAAATGAAATGCAAAATTAGATTGAGTATTGTTGATGTCACAACTGTTCCACTGACACATGATTGTTCTACAACAATAAACAGCTGTTACTAAGAAATATCTTTAGTTTTTTAACTTTTGGTACGGTTCTGCTTGTGACGAAACATCCTGAATTGTCGGGAGAGTTCTTTCCCCGGTCTCTCTAATGATTTTCCATAAGGACAGATCATCATGAGAGACCAGGGGGTATTCCGCTGACAATTCAAGATGTATCCTATATGCTCCTAAGGAGGGTTCGGACGCTAGGGATACCGACATTGAAACTCCAGTCGGTATCGTCTTTGACATATAAAACTTTTGCACTTAACTAGGTCTGTGACATTGCATCGAGGGCAACGGCAGGAAGGGAGTCATCGCCTTTGGAATAAAACCTGCCGGAAGAAATCTCAAAGGATTTCTTATCCCGATGTAATGAGACCTTAGGCGATGAGGGCCTATTATACATCAGTACACTACGGTCCATTCTAGAAAAGATTGGAATTGCCTCTTTCGTGATATTGTATTGAATGGACTGTGGTACAAAGCATCTTACTTGGCCCAGCAAAACTCTAGTAAGATGCATCTGAAATTAAGAATTGCAGAAGTGTCAGTCCCCTTAGCAAGCAAGTTTCTCGGATCGTATTTCATGCGTAACGAAACAGTGATTTATCCATTAAAAACTAGAAGCATATTCCATAACTCAAATCCAGGAGGAAATCCATTTCCTATTACATAGATTGACTAACTATATTATATCTCATGGTAAGTACAAATACAGCGATTAACATCACCAAGCTCCGAATTTTTGTAGGTTCCAAAAAACTCAATTTAGGTTTTATTGTTTGTTCTAGAATTTCAAATAAAGTAATATTTTAGAATTTTTAAAAGATTTTTTAGCATATTACAGCGTAGTATTTTGTTTAAAGTTCCGTAGTAGTTAGTTCGATATCATTGCCGTATCGGGATACGAAAATACAATCCGCAGGTGTCGAGTGGTGTAAAAACTTTAGAAAAATAAAGAAAAATCACTTTAAAGTTTCTACACAGTAGCGAAAATGCTTTGCTGGAGTACTTCATAACATTTGAACATATTTGAGGCAAAACAGGGTGCGAATTAAACTTTTTAGCCAGGGGGGATAAAACATAACGCACGGATGTCAAAGGGTTATATATATAACTCACAGCCATATTCAATCCACTACTGGATGAGACCTCTCTCGAAGGGACGAATTGGTCTACTGCTCGCACGCTGACCAGACGTGTTGGTAGAGGAGAGCCGAAGCTCTCAACTGTGATCGCCATTGTCTTTTATTCACAGCAGCTCCCCAATTGCATCACTATGCTGGGTGGGCAGTGGGCACCGTTCTAGACCATCTCGCTTTGGAAAAAATCTCTTGGCAGAGCCGGAAATCGAATCCGGAAGCACACGATCATCAGTCAGCAACTAGACCAGCAGAAAGCGGCTACCAAATCAAATCAATCATACTAAATCTTTCACATTAAGTTATTTCATAAACATCGCAAAGGAAATGACTTCCGAACAGGCTTCTTAACTGCCAGTAAAAGTTCATCTGCCCTTCTATTAAAATAGTGCCAACTCCTGCCAAATAAAATGTTCCGATTTTCTATCTAATCGTGATCGAAACATCTTCTAGGGGGATACATTTATCCCTGGCAGGGACGAAAACTAAATTTGTCAGGGAGGGAAACTTATTTGCCAGGAGGGGGAGAAATCCCGGGCATCCACCCCGGTAATTCGCACACTGGTACTAGGACTACTCGGTTCCAACTAGCAAAATCTTTTTGATCCAACAAAGATCTAATTCTGTGTTTTAACGACAGATTAACGTTTCTCAGTGTGTTTTTTTTAACTAGCCTGCGTACTAGTTGGCCGTTGACCTTAGAAGTGATATCCGGAGCAGGACAAAACTATATGGAAATTTACTGTTTAACTCAACGAAATTACGTATATTTTTACAGTAGTATCAGAAAAACGTGATCTTCATTCTATTGCGCATTTTACTCTCTTTCGTCTTGATTTATAGTTGAAAAATTTCTCACTTCTCTGCGGCTGGATTCGAACCTGCAACCTTGTGATTTGATGTCCGTTGTCTTAGTCACTCTGATACGGAGGCATCCTCGAATAATAATTCGTCGAATATGCACTTCCTGAACTCAGACATGAATGTGGTGACATAGACATAAACAGTTTATATGTGTTACTTTTGTATAACATGTGTAATAAACATACAAGTAAAAAAATACAACAAACATTTTCTGTACTTGCATCTATCAGTACTGGCACCCACGCCAGTGTTGTAAGGACAGCCACTTTTTTGCTGCAACTTAAAGAACATGAATCAGATAATCAATGTTCAGATGTCATTTTATATTTCTCACAACTGGAAGCGCAATAACACCATCTGTTTTTGATTATAGAAACAAATATTGAGCAAATGTACGTATGTTTTAACCAATTTTATTCAGGAGTGTGCTCCATATAATTTTAAAAGATTCTTCTAGTTCCTTCATAAGTCACTACATGCACAAAAGAGCACCACATATATACACACACACACACACGGTGGAACATAAGCATAAATACATGGAACATATTATTCGTGGTAATGCTATTGCATACCGATTGAACAATGGCGTATCGTCTTTATATATTATTTAATAGTGGGAAATATATGAAGAATAAAACGACTGGTATAGGACATAACTAAATTAGAAAAGTACTGTACGTTCATTTTACTTTCCTGCCGAGCAATTTTTTAACAAAGGGCTCAGAACAAATATAATTATTTAACCAAGGGCTCATAAAGCCCCTGCGAGTCCCCTTCAGCACACCCCTGGTCAGAGTCCGCTCTAAGTCAATCGGCGCTCTGATCCAACTTTTTGAAGTGCCCTCATAAATATTAATTTGATACTAAAATTTAATACTAATCGTTTCGATACACTCGCGCTCAAAATAGTTGGCGTCCCCAAAATTTTGGTGCCCTGTTCGAGGGTACAGTTCGAACATCACTCGAGCCCGCCCTGCCCCTGGTTTGATTCATGGTCGGTCTTTGTATTTATACCCACAATGTTAACTACTGTGCATACGTTATTTGCCACGTTGGCCTTTAGTTTCTCCACATTAGGTCAACTATTGGCCTATCTAGTCTCTTGTGTTTGGTCTATGGCTGGGATTCAAACTCACAATAAACAACGTTGCCGACATAATAATAATGTATATTGGTCCAACAAAGTTGGTGTTACTTTGGGTATTGATACCCTGGGGTTTGCAAATTTTCCCGATAGCCTGCCAGATGAAATGATCAATCTGACTTGTGAAGTTGAGAAAAGTATGTAGACTTTATCTTAAATAAAATCACTTGGATACGCAGAAAAAATAAAATTTAAAAAAAATCCAATACTTAGAGCAATACTCGCATGTAGCGTTTTTGTTTAAAAGGAAAAAAAAAAAGACAAAGGATATTTAATAGACGCCTTCGAACGTCCGTCCACTCGATTCTGGTAATGACCTTGTCTCAAACTATCGAACCCGAACATTAGACGCCGTCTTTCTTACAAATCTACGTAATGACCGTCTTCATTATACTGTCAGAAGGACACAACAGGAGATTAAGATCCAATGATAATAATCAGAGCTTCTTTTTCCTTTATTTCCTTTTAAAGTGGAAACGGAAGACCACTGGTTTGTAACCAGCTAGTCACAAACATATCCTGTTTCTCCTTTTGTTTCATAAACTTCCGTTTTTTTTTCTTCCTTCTTTCGTTATTATTGATGGGAGGGAGAAATCGCCTTCAAAGCAATGGAGCACCGATTAAAAACAAGAAAAATAAAGTTAAACGTTTCTTTTTGTCTGAAGAATTGCTTAAATTTAACCCATTCAAATGTGCATTTAAGCACAGACGTTAGCTCTATTGTTCTTCGAGGCAGTTCAACCTTCGTTTCAAAGAATAAAATTACAAGGCCATTGATCTGCCTTATGCTTTTGTTGTGAATGAAGTTTAGGATCTGCGTGCTAGAGGATAAGAGCGAATACGGAATTGTTTCAACTTCCTTTGTGATCACTTTCGGTTTCTGTCGTAGATCAAATGTAAACAATGAATGTATTTTAACCTTCCTTGTTGACACGTTGGCTACTATGTACGTACCTGATTCTTTCAGATTTTAAGCAATTCTACATCAATAAGAGACAATCATAGGCAGTAACTACTTATGATTGCCTTTAACATTGGGAAGAGCAAAGAAACTCTTATCATTTCATCATCAATGGCCGTTAAAAGTACTGGAAAATCTGTTCCTCAAACGAGTTTAAGAAGTCATTCAATGTAGAAAGTATACTATTAGAAGTCATCAGTTTTGATTAGTGGGCGTGTCGTGAAGCACTGCTACATAAAGAACACTGAGAAACTGAGAAGTTGTTGCTTTAACGTTGTGGCTACTTTATCGCACAGCTGATGCGGTGACCCGGGTTCGATTCTCGCTGGGATGATCTCTTTATTTCTTTTAGAAATAAAACTTTTATTGAAATTTCATAAAGTTGAAATTTGTTAGGATAGGTTAGAAAAGTCAGGTTAGGAGCTTTTTATTTATACGCTATCCACTCTAGTTCTCAATAGCAGGTGCCTGTGACGTCAAGTTTTGAGGCGAATACTTTCTATATTGAAGAAGTCGTGTTTAAGCGGGTAGACTGCCGAAAGAAACTACAATGAAGGTCTCACTAAAGCTGGAAATTTGTTTCCAAATTACTACTAAATTTCCAGGAACCTTCCGACAAGCATGGCTGACAACCGTAGAATTTGTAAGAGATGTGTTCCTTCCGAACTCAGCAACACGTAACCTAGTCTGGTGCCCACTGTGACAAAAATCAAATTAAATATATGTTGGAAGAAGGGGGACTACGATTGAATTGAATTGAATTTTTAAGGCCTTTAGGCAACTTTCGCTCAGGCCTCGATTGCCTGAACTACGATCTTGAAATACTAGTGCTGAATATCATATTGTATCGACAAATACAACCTGTGAGCTGCAGTTTTCGGAATTGTAGTTGTTTCGAATGTACGTACAAGCACGTAATTCGTTACATAACTTATCAATATAGGTTTTGATGCTTCAGCTTATACATTCCAGCAACTTTTAAGAATATAATAAAACTTCATTCCATTAGTTTTTTTTCTCCAGATTCGAACATTCGCATCGTTATGGTTGGGTGTTAGCTTGACTGCCATCTAGAACTGGACAACGCTTCCAGAAGGATACGAGGTTTCGTTCGAAAGGTCTCGGCGAAACTAGCTCAAAACAGCATAGATAATCTATGTTCGCTCATCCGTTAACAGCTTTAAACTCAAGAGCAATTAAGGCTATGAGGGTGCTTCAGGTGTTGTTTGAGCGTACACTATCTCCGTCCGTCCGCTGACAACTTTCAACCCAAGACCTAGTAGGCTACGAAGGTGGTTCAGGTGTCGTTCGATAGGTCTCGGCGAAACTTTCCAACAACACATAAATCATCAAAATTGGGCGTTCGCTGCTGAAACCTTGCAGTAACACATGCGCATAATTCACCGACTGGGCTCCGTTGTACTTATTTCTATTACCCACACAGCACAATTACGTTCAATGGATATTCGTTGGATGCTGCCATACTATTCATTTCATGTCCATAAGAGGTCCAATGAAAGAGGTAAGAGACGTCCATCAGTCTGTAGAAGTAGATTCGATCGTTACGTCCATTGGATGTCCATATCAGGTACGACTATGGACAAAAACGGACTCTAATAAACATACACTGGATGTCGCGTTTTATACCCAAAGAACGTCCACTAGAGCCTCATGGGCAATACCGTAGGGCCTACTTGACAGAAGATTCTTGAGAGTCGTTGCTGTCTGTTGGTATACATATTTATTGGGCGTTAATCATTGACTTCATGATGACATATTATTAGTTTGAATTTTTTCAATTATCTGCAGCGGGATTTCAACCTGTAACCTTCCGATTTGAAGTCTGTCACTCTATCCACTATGCTATGGAGGTATCTTCTGAGTAACTAATGTTTTACTGTTCCTCTTATGTTACGAAGTCTGTTTCTGAAATAATGGCAGAAACTTCAATTCGGTACTTGAATGACTCACTAATTCTCATGTTTGAGTTATGAAGGCTGCTTGATTTTTCTCTCCCGCCCCGTCAGTTAATTGAAAACACCCCACACAGCACAAGTATATCCAGTGGATGTCCACTTGAGGTCCGAGAATGGATCAAAAGTACCGTACCGTAAATGAAATGGACATCTCGTCATTCCCGTGGATGTCCAGTACCATCCCTCTCCATTATTAGTGTACAGTTGGTTAACACTCTTTGTCAGGGTTATCCTTCACTTTTTCGGTTTTTGAAAACTATGTGAAACGAAAGAGAATATTACAATGTTAGAAAGTAGGCCCGGTATTGATTATGGAACTCTGTGATCTAAAGTAAAATGTGTTTAAAGAATTCGTTCCCAGCTGAAATTAACTGCCTAGCTTCTCCGCTGTAAGAGTACCTACCCAGAGTACACTTTGGCTGATGGATGGCCAGTACACACGAAATGCATGTCATCGCTACAGTGTGGGGTATTAATGTTTTCTAATGGTATTAATTATTAAAAGGAAATTCGAATCCAAATTGCATGATCCACTACAGTTTATTTAAGTGCATCTATTATAATGTATCTTTAAACATTGAGGACAACGCACACTGTTGACAAAAATAGGATCTTTATTAAATTAGCACCTTAGGATCTTTTTGGGATCTCAATTTTTGGACGTGGCTTCGGCGTCTTTTGGATGTCCAAACTTAAATCTTTTCTGATGTTCATTTGTGAACGTGCTTTCAGCGTCAATTGGGTGTCCAAACTTGGAACTCTTTGGAATGTCCATGTATAGACGTGCTTTCATCATCCATTAGATTTCCAATCTTGGATCTCTTTGGCATGACCAGTTTTAGACGTGTTTTCGGCGTCCATTGAAAATTCAATCATGGATCTCTTTTGGGTGTTCAGTTGTAGCTATCCATTGGATGTCCTCTGGATGTACAGTTTTGGATTTGGAGGTAAATTGGACGTTTCAGTACTATTTTTGAACGTTCCCCGAACATTTTGTGCTGTGTGGTACGTCGCTGCCGTGCTACATATTATATTCTGGATAAAATACTCACAGAAGTCTGGAAATATGATGGAAGATTGGATGAATCATGACAAATTCGTTGTTTACTTTCAGATAGCCAGTCATCAGCTGAAAGTACAGCTGAAAAACTCATATTCCTCGCTTATCTCACTAGTTAACTGAAGTTCAGAGACGACATTCCAGGATTATTCATACTTTGTTTAGCTGATTGCATTAATATTAATCTCTTTTCGATTGTTTTTACCTCACATAAAGGTTTGTATGTCAGTCGCTACTTTTCACCACTACCATCTGTCTATTTTAATTTCTCCAATGTGATCAAACATTTGGCAAATCTTTTTCATTTGTGTGTGAAGTTGGTGTGAACTCACCTAGATGTATTTAAAATGTAAGTAATAATTTTCTCTAAGTTATCTGTATCTGAGCTCGCCTTTCAAAGACAGCGTTTGTGACTGGCTAGCTTGTTCGTGTTTACGATTGACCTAGGTATAGACTTATCTAATTGGGTAGTCGTAGTTTGCGTTCTTTGCAGACACAATTAATGTATAGTGGACACAGTCCAAAACCTTTTAGGCTTCATAGCAGGAGTTTAGCAGGAGATCCTTGTAAATGTGGTAAAGTCGACATTGGACAGATTGAACTTGCTATTGACGTTCGTTTCATTAAGTATGTAAATTGCATAAAGCGGCTTCATGCAGAGAAGTCAGGATTGGTTGAATGTACTAAATAAAATATGTGAATAACATTTTTTTAGGTAGATTTCAAAGAAGAATCCACCTATTGAGATCGGTACGATATCAAAGTATATATTTACACACACACACACACATATATATATATATATATAGATATCATCATCATATTCAGCCGTTTTCTATCCACTGCTGGATGAAGGCCTCCCCCTTTTCTTTCCACATATCTCGGTCTGCTGATATCCTCATCCATGTAGCTCCTGAAAAATGCTTGATTTCATCTACCCATCTTACATTTGGACGTCGTCTCGGTCGTTTCTTTTCTTTAGGAATCCACTGTAGTACATTTGTCGTCCACCTTCCATCTGTTCGTCTAGCTATGTGACCGGCCCATCTCCACTTCATCTTCTTCGCAGTCTTGATTACATCCTCTACCTTTGTTTGTGCGCGAATCCATTCATTTCTCTTCCTGTCCCTTCTGGTTATTCCTAGCATGCACCTCTCCATTGCTCTTTGTGTGACTCTCAATCTTTGAGTAGTTTGCGCATTCAATGTCCAAGTTT
The DNA here is from genome assembly GCA_022664845.1 of Lepisma saccharinum. Taxonomy (NCBI): domain Eukaryota; kingdom Metazoa; phylum Arthropoda; class Insecta; order Zygentoma; family Lepismatidae; genus Lepisma; species Lepisma saccharinum. The sequence goes on along the minus strand of JAGDQP010036447.1, from coordinate 510 downwards.
CGCAGCCGTACATCATTACAGGTAAGACACATTGATTATAAACTTTACGCTTCAGACACATTGGAAGTTTGCTTTTGAAAATAAAGTGTAGTCTTCCAAAAGAACTCCACGCCATTTTACATCTTCTATTTATTTCATCAGTCAACTTTGCATTCGATGTTTTAAGCTGGCCTAGGTAAACATACTCATCAACTATGCCTATTGTCTCTCCGTTAATCTTCACTTCCTTCTTTGCAGCATGTTGGTTGTACATTACTTTTGTTTTACTTAAGTTCATTTTAAGGCCGATTTTCGAACTCTCGTTACTCAGTTCTTCCATTCTGGTTTGTAGTTCTTCTGCACTTGAAGCAAACAGGACTATATCATCAGCGAACCGTAAATGATGAAGATATTCGCCATTAATTTTAATTCCAACTTCATCCCAGTTTAAATTCTGGAACACTCTCTCCAGGACCGCACAAAACAGTTTCGGAGAAATTGAATCTCCTTGCCTTACCCCTTTTCCAACTT
>JAGDQP010036446.1:0-19066 GCA_022664845.1 Lepisma saccharinum | reverse complement strand
TTAAGAGACAGTATCCTTCCGCCATAGTGACACAAAGAAAGTCACTCGCAAAATAGATATCACTTCTTTTGTGAGTAGAATTCTTGCGTCAGTCTTCCTTTTAATCCAAACGGGGTTTTATACTGATATAGAATACCGATTGTTTTGTGTTTTATCTGTCTGTTGCATACTTCGCTTTCAACATTGAACTAACTCTATGACTTATGGAACTCGCAAGTTCATCGTCGCAGTAACAAACGTTCGCCATTGGATTCTATTCTGGGCAATATCAAGCCAGTTTTCATCACGAGCACCTACTTCTCGAAGATCTCTTCTAATGTTGTCCTCCCAACGACGTCTCGGTTTTCCCAATGGTCTCCTTCCATCCGACCTCGGTCTCGTTCGCTTTCAACATAGTGTAGTAAATAGCGGAATCACGTTTCATATTTCTATTCGCAACTAGACCAAAACGAAAACGACGCTACGCAACTGACGAGTAGATGAAAAGGCGCTATAAAACAAGAGTTGTGCGATTTCCGAATTTTGATATCGAACCAAGGACGGAATAACGCACAGGCACAGTAGGCACGTGCCTAGGGCGTCAGCACTGAAGGGGCGCCCAAGAAAAATAGGTTTAAAAAAGGTTTATTTTATGATTTTTAGGATGAGGCACTAATCTAATATTGCACTTGCACTTTATTCTTTCAAAATCTGTGAAATTTGGATGCAAGAAGCGCCCCGATTTCATCTCCTAAAGCACCCTCCTGCGTATGTACATCATTTCCGCTTCCTCTCTATTCTTTAGCAGATTGAAAAGAAAACTAAACAGGGGGCGCGCTGTCGACTTCGAATGTTCAATGGAAGAGGGAGCACCGCTGGTCACTCCGCAAGTTTAACCGTCACGTGACCTTTCTTGCCTCGTCCTGACTGATACGCTGTCATTGTTTACAAGTTGATTTGCCATGCATTTGCGTCTCAGTGTCTGTGAGCGAATGATAGACTAAGGTGAAGTGAACCTTGAAGTGGATAGTGTTAATTTTCTGTTTGTGATCATATTATTAATAGTTTTATTTTATTTTATGGTGGCCACGGTTAGTAGATTCGTTTCGTGATATAATAATGAGTGTTAATAAAAAACCAAGTGGGGCAGAGTTTCGGAAACGGGCAGCTAAAAACAGCTCGAGGATGAAAATCTACTTAAAAAAGTTCCCAAGTTGAGTAATTTTTTTTACTGTTTGTCAACCTACACAATCCGGAACAGGAACACAGAAAAGTTTTGATATTGAGATCCTTGGTCAACCATCAGTGTCTGATATAGACAGTCAAGAGGGAACTCAAGACATTGATTCGGACACATGAGAAGCCCAACAGTGAAGGTGACACATCACAAAACAAAGATCAAAGCCAAGACGATTTGGTGTTAATGGACCAAGTTACTCGGAACAGTCAAGGTGAACTGCTGGTAAGAAAAATAATTCATTCTATTAACTATATGATAGCACGTAAGGAATAACTTTGTAGGCTGAGGCTGCTACAATGTAATTAGTGCCGGAAATTCACAGATTTTTTTTTTACTTGGGGAACCCAGAGAATGTTTCTCTCTGCGCATTGCGGGGAAAAACTCGTAAGGTGTCATATATTCCCTATAGAACTATGGATTGCAATAATAATAAAAATAATCGAAAAGTCCAACCACTGTAAAGTGAGGAAATAAAATTCTTTTTCAGCGGAGGGTGCGGAGAGGGGAGGAATTCGAACACTCCACTGCTACGCGTGAAGGCGATTTGCAGTTGATTTTCATTGTTGACAACATCGATAACAGCCTTTGCTGACCATTTTTCCGCAAGAATTACTTGCGATCCAGACTGCGCAATGAAAAAGTTTCAGCTCAGTGAAATGTGTATAGAAAGCGAACTATTAAGGAAGATAGATTTTGAACTAGTTGTTAGTTTATTTGCAAACGCTAAAGTCAGAAAGAAGTCTTTAATGTGTAATGATATCTTACTACTTCAAATAGCTGTTGACCTTATAAATGTTTGTTTTGTGTTGTGTAATAAACGGAGTTTTTTATATACCAGTATTTATACATTTTAAAGATAGGTTTTGCAGGGTTGCAGGTGTGCTTCTCTTTCATGAGAAGTGCATAGGTGTATGTTGGTGGTGGTGGGGGCTTACGTCACAGTGCCTATGGGCGCCAGAACCCTTAATCCGTCACTGTATCGAACTTTAACATTTTTGTGTGGTCTAAAGCGTTAGACCAATGACTCGAAGGTCCCGGATTCGAATCCCGGCAGGGCCATGGATGATTGTGTGGATTATAACTAGAACGTGACGGACAATCGTGACGGACTGAAGTCAAAAGTTACTAGAATGGCCCATATAAAATATAATTAACCATTTTTTTACATTGCTGGGTGATCGAAAAGCACTTGGGAAATCTAAAATTGAAATAACGTACCAGTACATTACATATCATTCACAGCAAAGAATTCTTTACAACAAACACCATTAATATCGAAATATTGTCAGTATCTACTGTTCATCTGAAAAAAAAAAAAAAAAAAAATGTTCCAATTCGAACATTTGTCAGATCGACCGGTTTTAGAATCTAGTTGAAAGGAAAGAAGTAGAATTTTGCAATCCAAACTTTGGAATGGAATGGGACATTTTACGTAAGCAACGAAATCAACATAAATGTTTTATTAGAAGGATTTGTCCTTTCGCCGAGAACATACAGCCTGACGTCACAGCTTAAGTACAACCCAGTATCCCTACTTCCTCCAACCAAAAGCAATGTTTTAGGGAAACAAAATGGCAGCTAGCTCTGTAGCTGTGTGATAGCCAAGCAGGTATCAGGTAGGTCGGCTTGGTCGATGCTCAATTGTTATCTCTCTCTCTCTCTCTCTTTCGTTGCGCATGATAGTAACTGTTAGAATGGGCAAGAAATAGGTTTGCCAACTTAAAAGAATGAACTTATGGGAGTTTTCTATGGAACAAAAAAGTGTATTGAAACTTTATTTAGTTATTCTAACTAAAACTATACTAGCTATACGCGCTTAGGGGTTATAGTAGCATCTATATGTATATACTCATCTGAAACCGTAATCTATAACAAAACGCTTCGAATTAAAATGACATATTTATTTATACAGGAAACTAAAAATGAAAAATTTGCATTTCACAGAATAAATAAAGTAACGGAACAAAAAACACACAGTAAACTTTCTGACTTCCGATGAGGATGAAACAGTATCATTTATCTGGACGGGGTATCCTGTGTCTAATTATTTTCTATTGAAATTTGTACTTTACTGCACTCCTATAGCAGCATTCAGAAGCTTCTGATTCTTAAGTACCGGTACATATTCATAGAATCCACTGCACGACATACGTAGTATAATTTTGACAGATTTGAAGCTCAGCTTTCAACAGTTCCACGGTTATTTTGTGCCTTTCTTTGGAATACGATTGGTTCATTACACTGAACTGCCTCTCGGAAGTTGCATTCGAAACAGGAGCTGAGAGGATAAATGACACAAATTTAAGTAATTCACTTCCACATCCTTGAGCTGTAACTTTCTTGATTACACCCAACGTAAGTCTACTCTATCACTAGCTTCACACAGAGACGTCTTCCCCTCCCTCATTAAGGAAAAATCATCGTATAGTTTGTCCATATTAACATCAAACTTTCACAGAGACTTGCCAAGACATCCCACTTAACTGGCTGTTTCAAAGATAGAACTCCCGTGAACTTAAAACTGGATTTATCAAAATCATACAACTTCTCTGCATATCAGAGGCATATGTCCAAGAAAATGTTAGCTTAGTTTCTAATTTTTTTGGTTTCTTGCAATCTTCTACAGTCTTCATTCTATCCATAACTAACTTCCCAAAACATTGGTCTTCCTTTCTTTCAATCAGTTTCTTCCTCACTAGTGTCATTACTTCATGCAATTCTGCACTGGATATCTGTTCAAGTTCTAAGAATTTAATGCTATTATTGAATATTCACATTATGTTTTGAAACAATAAACATACCATTTGAACACACGATTCCTCTTCTTCGTCCTTAAATGCTCACCATATGATCTTAGAACATTCATCTTCTCCATGTGATACGAAATATGATCTAAGTGCTGGCCAATAGACCACAAAAGTCTTCCATCAGATCCGGTTGGTTGTCATGGTAACCCGCCATGTTCAAGTCTAAACAACAGTGGTTGGTTTATGTAGTTTCTTCGATAATAATAATTCATCATGGGTATGTACTTCGTACCAGATTGCAAACGTTACAATGAGAGAGAGAGACATGTCGCTTTCAAAGGATGAAAACCAGAAAAAGAAAAAAAATCAGCCATTACTTCCACAAGTTACTGTCTACGTTCCTACCATCAAACTTGCTTGACTGTTTACTGTTGTTTAGACTTGCCCCCCGCCGCTGCCATGGCAACCAACTGGATATGGCGTCAAGTCTTTAGTCCTCCATTCAGAAGAAGATATTTGAGAGCAGGCAGAAGGGATCGTGCCTTAGTACTTCCTTATACTCTTGGTTTACAAACTCGAAAAGCGATTTCAGTTCTTTAGTTCTTTTTACATAAGCAGAAAACTCACTGAACACTTTCAGCACAACAACTTCCATATCAAAGGAAAAAGATTTAAATCCATATTTCCCTCCATTATGCAATATATAGTGGCACTTACAGTTAGCCTTGATGAAGTTAGGAACGTGCGCTTTTAGTTTTTCGTACACAGACACATTCTTCCCCAACGTTTACTGAAGCATTGTCTGCGGCAAAGGAAGAGATATTAGCAAAATCCAAATTGTTTTTATGTACCGCTTTCTCAATCTGTTTGCTGATATTTTCACTTGTTTCATCGGCGTCTTCGTAGAAGTGGAAAAGACCGATTTTTATTCCCTCTTCCTTAGAAAAGCATTGCACTACTAAAGGTCACATTTTCGGATTACCATCGTTTGAAGAATCCGTGGCTAACGAAGACCTGAATTATCCGTTCTTGTCTTAATGACATAAGTACGTTTTCCGCAACGCTGCTGGCTTTCGTGCACCCACATTTAATATTTTTTGCAATTGCTGAGCAACTAAACATAACACTTGCCAATTTATGTGTACAATCCTGGTTGTTATAATTAAGATGGTGCTTAACTCCGTGATACGTTGCTGTGATTTCTGCTGCCGTGACGAGATAGTCCTCCTTAGAGTTTAGTTAGTTTCCTAAAGAAAAGGATGTAAGAACTACATTTTGTCTTCTCTGCTTTTCTAAACGTTTGTGCTTAGCGGAATTAGCATGAACATTTACTGCACCAATACCCTCAAACAACGTTTCTCGTCCGTCACTACATTCCGCTTCACACTTTTTGGCAACCAATCTAAAGTACTTTCCCACGCGTCATTAAATGTGCAGTTACACTTTATTCTCTTTTCTCGCGTTACTCTGAATCGGCCATAGTTAGTCAACAACATCAACACCAACGAAACGCACTTAATTTCACTTTAACATTCTACGAACTAAATCTATACAATGAACCAAAATCCGGTAAAGGGAGTCTCGATATTTCGACAATCTGACTTTGTTTTCATTTTCTGCAGCACTGTGTAAACACTTAGTCGCAACAATGTGTTTAATCTGTCTATTTCTCCCTTCTCCCAGTTAAACAAGTGCTCGTTTTTCACGAATCTTAAAAACAGAATAATATTGTGGATTTGTTTTCTCATTAATGAAACCCCTTCGCTTGACAATGTATACAAAAAAAAAATTCAGATTAAAATTAAAACACATTCTTTTTTAAATGGTAATAATAAAACGTTAATAGCATTATATTTTTTTCTAAATCACATAATTCCGGGAGATACCAAAGCTTGTCCGGGAGGCCTGGAGAGTAAGTTCGATTACGGGAGACTCCCAGCCTTTCCGGGAAGGATGGCAAACCTAGCAAGAAAGTATTGACACAACGCAAGCATACGTTATTTTATTATCTGTAATGAGATAACTCTTTATGTTGTAATATCAAGACTTTTTTAGATTGGCCTAAAACCAAAAGCGATGTCATTAAAAGTTTAATAAATATATGAAACCAAGGGGCAGAAGGATCAGTTAATCTTAACCAATATGGTCCAAATTTTCAGTTCTAACTCAGTTTTTACGCTTGTTTTCATTGTGAGACCTGTTTTTAAAATTGATTTCTTAATTCTTGTGAACGAAAACGTAAATATTATTTACAGTATATAGTATTATTATATGCACAGTCAGGTACGTGCACAACTCAGGAATTAACTCAAACCAGATAACGGGTCGCACATGGCTTTAGATTGGAAGTGGATGATCGAAGTTAAACGTTTGTTCTGGTGTTTATCTTTAGACACTATTCGATCACTCCAGAATCCTTACGTAGAGCTCGATTCATTATCACTTTTGCTTTTCCACGCTTGAGCGTAACCATAGAGGTAACGTAAAGCTGTTTTCTGGGCGAGGGGAGTGAAGCCAAGAGAAGGAAGGGTCGAGGCATTACCACGACATTGACTGGCTCCATATTTGGAGGCCCTCTATATCAAGTATTTCCTTCTCATTCTTCCTTTTGAGAAGAGAGAGTTAATAATGACAAGCGCACATATCAGATGAAACCTCCAAAATAGCTCTCGTTATTCGAAAAACAAAAACAAAAAAACAGCTGTTTCGCAGGAAATTGAGAATTGTAAAATGTTTGAAAATGTCCCAGATGTGTTGTGCTGTATATTACAGTCACGCGACAGAAAAGTGCGTATCAAAAAGGTGGCTGGCACACAGAACTCGGTATAGAGGGACTCTAAAGGAGTCACACAATATGTCTGCCGCTTAACATTAAATTTGGCTTCATGTGACGTCATGAAAGTCTCTCTATCATATACTCTAAGGTAGTAACTCATAGGAATTCCTATGATGATACGACAATGCAATAGTTAGATGTCGTTTTGTTTTGTACATATATGCTAAAACTAACTAGCACTATCAGTCATCAGTTACTAATTAAATAATTTTAACAACCTTGTATTTATAATTTCTCCATTTGATATTCGTCTTTCCTTCCCATTTTGTTTGAAACTTTAAGTATTACCTAATTCATGAATACGTGCAGGACTGGGGTTGCCAGATTTTGTAAATGAAAAACCGGGATATTTCAGACATCCATAAATAGATATATAGGAAATAACGTTATACCATATGTTACCTATAATGAAACCTGTAACCTAAGCTGGCCTATAATATTAACCATCACCTCCTGATATTGCTGATGGTAAACATAATCATGGAACATAAACATAAGGAGTTCATGGGACACTAGTTGCATCACTATTATAGGAAAATCTTACATTTTGAACATGACTTCTTACGTGTATGAGGATATCAGAATCATCTTTGAAAAGAAAGAAAGAATGAAAGAAGTACTATGCGCTTATTTCTCCCAGAGCGAGCGTGTTTCCTAAAGGGCGGATGGCGTTTTTTCGTTCCCGTAGCCATGTACAAAAACGTTAATATCTCAAAAACCTGAAGAGCTAGAGAGATGAATCGAAAACCGCTGTGTAGCTCCTGAAGCGTAGTTTGAAGATTCGGAACCATCGTTTTTCAAAAATGAATTTGTGTATTCTAAAGAATCAGGCTGAAAAATTAGTAACTAATTGTTTAATACTGGGTTTTGAAACCACTTTTTTTTCTTTGTGAGGGAGTTCAATACAAGAATGTCTGCATGCAAAAAAATCATGGCGTTGAATCACACAACTCCTGTTCAACAGGGATTCAAACATGGCTCTTCTCTTCTCAAACAAACTCTTGTTGTTTTGAATATCCAAACCTATAACAATGAAGCGATTTCAACAATGAACAAGAAAGAATATAAAAAATAGGCACGGATAGAACTCTTGAATTGGTTATGAACTTTCTTACCTGAAAGTTTGAACTCTCTCGACTTGAATTTGTAGGAGCAGCATTGAAATTTCGTGCAGCGATAAAAATACATTAGTCATACGGAGATAGTGCTGCCATGTTTGGTTGGAGATCGTTGCTTTACATTAACCTTAATGCGGTTTACATCCTGTGAGAGGTAAAAAGTAGAAAAGGACGAATTCTTTGACATTAATTTCATCTTTTTCACAATGCTTCAATCAATGTATTTCAAGCGTACAAAATATATTTATAATTGCTAGTTACACAACATTTTGCTAAAAAAAAAAAAAAAAAAAAAAAAGTAAAGGGGCTGATTAAGACAAGCAAATTAATAACTGTCTTTGACATCTACAAAAAACGGACGAATATTAAAAACATACCAGAGGTACGTGTCAAGGGGGGAAAAATATGCAATTTTCCTATTTCGTCCCGATTACCTCCTGTTTCCCAGAATGTGTTATCAGTGTGCAGCGTTGCCAAGTTTGCCCATTCCTGTTCTGCAGAAGTGTCCTAGCAACTTAATGTCGACGAGTAATTACCTCCTGTTTCGCAGGATCGCATGAAGAGTTTCGGTAGCACCTCAATAATAGGAATATTTGTCGAAAGGGGGAAAAAAAAACACCAACATAAATTTAAGAAAGAGGTGCGTAATAGAGCCTTGGCGCGCAAGTCCAATCGTGATATACTGCAACGAGAAAAATACACACACATACATAAAGAAACTTGCATTGAATAATAATGCCATGAACCTTAATAAATGTAGTATACAGGTGCGACTCTTGATATCGCCTTTGTCTTCATTGGATTATAATTTAAACTATCCAAATGAATGCAATGAGATGCTGCATTAAAGGACGAAATAAAGCCAACAACACCAGACGTCTCCACAATCTTCTCCTCAAAGTTATATTGCCTGCTTCCAGCAGGCGCATTGACGCCTCATTCTCGGACTGTTCTGGCTTCAAAAGTAGAATAAATATGTATGTATATATTGGGATTACTTTCTGTCGACTTCCTATTAAACTTGGGATGCCAAGCCTTGGCATTGTTCGTGGTCCTTTCGCTGTTGTTATCAAACTGGTTCCATATTGCCCTGAAAACATTAATAAAAATACAAATATCGGTGTACTTCCGGTGAAGTACAGATTTTCCAAAAAACTATGTGAAAAATTAAATCTCTCATTCTGCGAAACACGAGCACATGCGTTGTGTTATTTTTCTGTTCTTCGAAACATGGCAACGCTGAGCGTGAAAAACCAGTTTGAACCTCTTTTCGTGAAACAGGAACACACGTTTCGTCCCTACTATCAGGCAGGATTTTTTGTTTCAGTTTCATCCTGCACTTTTTATTTAATTTTCCACATAAAATTCAGCTGCCCAGGGACGAAATTAAGTTTGTACTTATATATTTATTTCATCTGTAAAGATTTATTTCGTCCGATAAATTTTTGTCATCCAGAGTCAGAAATATGATATAATATTATATTTTAATGTTCAAAATTCCGTTCTTCTAGGACAAAAATATATTATTTCGCGTCTATCTTATCTGAGTTCAAAATTATTTCGTTTAGTTCCATTACTACTCCCTGATGTGCAGTGGAGTGAGTGAAGAGAGAAAGGTAGCAACAAATAAATAAATAAGAAATGGAATCATACATTTTTGGAACGCTTTGTATAAAATGAAAATAGATCCTATCAGGAATGTTGAGAGAAAGATCCTACCACTTCATTATAAACAATATTGGAAGGCTGCAGTGTATATTTTAAAAACCTGGTTGATTTAGTGCGGTCCGCCACTAAAATCGTGGATATATTCGCGGCCCTCTGATCTTGGAAACCATGACAGTTGTTTAATAAACTCGTACGAGAACATGAATTGTAACATTTCCTTACCCTAAAGGAGAAACCGGAATGTATGTGTAAACTCAAGGCCTGTTTAATGAAGTAATTTTCGACACTAGCACCGGTTAATTATAGTTTGGTATCAACAGCGTATTTCAAGATTTTAACTATCTGTAGTTCTTTGTCTGACGTCTGAGGGTTTAATATATTTTAGTTCTCTATTTCCTGTCACAATTTCCATAACTCTCCCTTGTATGTTATCTAACGGGAAATGTCAGCTATCTTCCAGGATGGCTGGATTACATCTAAAGATAATAAACAGAAAGAAATTGTAACCTCGGAAATTACGAGTCAGTATCAAATTATTATGTAATATTGTTCAACGGGAAAAAAATGTTCCACTGGCAGTAAACTTCCTGGTTTGTCCTTCTCCATCACGAGGAGAAAGTGATGCTCACTTATTTTCGCGAACAACAAGGCATGCAAAATACGAGGACAAAAATAAGATGTAGCTGCACGTCAGTTAGCCATTAGTCTGTTGTATAGCATTGTTCACAAATATACAATGTTACTTATGCCTCTTTTTACACAGTGTTACCAGGTCTACAGCAAATAAGGAACGGTTGGGAAATTTTACTCTCTCTCTCTCTTTTCTATCTTCCTTTCTTTGTTTTTCTTTCATTCTTTCTCGTTTTTATTTATCTTCAAATTTCCTTTATTTCTCTCTGTATCTTCGTTTTACCTTTTTCTTTCTTTTCCTTCTTTCTATTGCTCTTTCTCGCTCGTTCTTTATTCCGTTCGCTCCGTTTGCTTTTCCCTTTTTCTCTATCCTTCTGCTTCTCTTTTTTTTACTCTATACTTTTTCTTTGTCTCTTTCTCTTTACTTTTTCCTCTTTTCCCCTTTGTTTCTCTCTCATTTCCTTTTCCATTTGCTCTATTTTTTAATTTCCTCTTTCTCCCTTTCACTTTACTCTCTTTCTATATCTCTTTTCTGTCTCTTCCTTTGTTTCTATATTTTCTCTTTTTCTTTTTCTCTTTCCTTCTCTTGCTCTCTCTTTTCCCCTTTCTTTTTCTCCTTCTCTACCTCTATTCCCTTCTTTCTCTCCCTTTTCTTCTTCTATTTGCTTTTCATTTCATTCTATCTTTATATCTTACCCCTTTCTCTTTTTTTTGTTCCTCTTCTGTATTTATCTTCCTGTTTACCTTTTACTCTCCATCTTTCTCCCTTTTACATTTTTTATATCTCTATATCTCCCTTTTCCTTTATTCTTCACTCTTCTTCTCTCCATCTTTCTACATATTATCTCTGTTTCCTTCTCCATCTCTTACTTTCTCTCTTTCCTTTTTTCCTTTTTCTATCTCCTTCTTTCTCTTTCTCTCTCTCTCTCTCGGATCTGTGTGCTAGTATATATATATGTGTATAAGAGGGAGAGAGAATATCAACAGGAAATTGTAGCGAACCACGAAGCGAAAATAAGTTGCGAACCTACACTGATTGTCAATTGTTTTATTATTATTTTTTTTCTGTTTGTAGGAGACGAACATACTCTTTTCCCATTTCATTTACTCAAATCTAAATTGTGAACCCTTCTTTCCGATGACGTTACTGTTGTACGTAACGGTACCTATTATTAACAAAACAAAGTACAAACAAATCGTTTAGATTTCGGTTTAATGTTACATAATGTACACTGCCATCTAGCGGCAAATTCGTAGCGAAGCTATACGCGATTTCCGGCTGAATGAGCAGCCACGAAAGTGATGTATTACAATGATGAAAGTGAAAACAAACAACTTACCAGTGACAACTGAAAAGAACATAAGGCGGTAATGGAATTATCTTCCACCGACATCCATGAGGAAAGTGCGTTTTGTTGAGTCAAATACTATAGCAGGCAGACGTAAAAATATATTCTATAAGACATCTAAAAAGCCTCTATCACAATCCAATTGCACAACAATGCCTTGATTTAATAGGATCCCGCCTCAGTTTACTTGTAATGTGTTGTAAAAATCTTTTGCCATAGTCAGCTAATATTATTCCCTTTACGACCAAAAGTTGACAGTCAACGCTATTTACCTTCATTCTATCAAATTCTCCTACATGTATGGGAATTTTAGTATACCTGGCAAAACTGGATTGTTGTTTATTTCATGTTCAAACGTTGTCAGCATATTTTATTTTTATTTATTTATTGTGCATGGATATAAATACGGGAGACGGATCTACTTCTAGTGATCCGAAATTGAAGTCAGCATAAGCCATAAATACCTGGCAGGTGTAATTGATTAAAAAAACAACTGAACATCACGTTCCGTACAATACCATGTTTAAAATATTCCAAACTTCCTCCTCTCTTCCTTAGCTAGATCTTCATCCATATTTTTGCTTCCACACACCCAGGCATAGGCCAACCAATAAGACGCAAGTAAATCACAATTCACCAGGCAAGATTAATCGAAAACCGGCGTCAAGTTGACCCAGCGTAATTGTATTGGACCAGAGTTCTACAATCGACCGCTAAACTTCTCGTCAGCGCTAAGTTGAGGCCAACTCTGATTTTGCGTACTTTCATTGGCTAAAATCAGACCTGGCCTCAACTTAGCGCTGACTAGAAGTTTAGCGTTAGATTGTAGAACTGACCCTAAATATAGTAGCTTTTGCGGACCGTTAAAATAACTTTACTGACAGAAGATTGAAAACCTCTATTCCCGAGAACGTACCTGGAATGAATCACATATTATGTGAGTGAAAGTCCCTACCGATGCAATTTTTCATGTAGGCGCTAGCCAAATGCTTTGCGTGCGGTTTCTATAGTCAATAGAAATACTTAAAACATGTTTTTCAATTAACTACTCAACCAAACCACAAGCAAAGCGCGTTTATGGAAAGCTGGTCTAAGTTTGCTTAGGGACTTGTATTTTAATTTAAGTACTTCCAATATGATTTTTAATTGTATAACAAAATCAGGTAATTTGATATAATATTGTGCATTGTTCTGAAGAAATCTGAAACCTGTATGCTACGAAATGTATGTTGTCTCTGTTTTCTAAACCAAAAGAAAAGAAAAAGATAATAAAGGTGAAAAGGTCTTGATTATAGAATTTCATTTCCTGTTGGTGTGTACGTTTCTCCTCTGTGATACGCATTATGAGCGCCATCTCTTACCCTTAAAAAAAGGACTACATGTTCATATTTTGTAAATACTGTCTCATCGTTTATTTTCACTTCAAATGCTCTTCTTACATCTACATTGTCGTTGTGAAAGATAATAACATGAAATTAAATATTTGTTTAGTTGCAGTACATTATTTGGGAGAAAGTTTTTCTTAAAAAGAAAAACACCAAATAGTGGAAACTTGAGACGGTTGGCTGACTGAACAAAATATAATATTTACTGAGCACGCGTTAGATGTACCGTAATCACCTTGTTCTCCGAGACATAAATTGCGTTAGGTTGGGTTGAAATTAACTTAACAAAACAAATAAATCTGATAGACCAGGCTAGAGAATATCTAAAGTCCAATCCCCAAACTATCAACCGTTGCAAAATGCGAGCTGAATTTACGTGGACATTCTCTATTGAGAGATACTCGGTTCTATATCAAACACAATATTAAATATGTGGATTATCAGTAAAAAGACAACAACTACAACACACAAACAAAAGTACTTATTTTAATAAGACAGGCATGTAGATACTTGACAACAACACACAATATATACTTCATCATGTGTTACCTTAAATCTCTCGTAGATATCTGTCCACTGCAAGATTTTTTTTTCAGCTCTTCTCGCAGAGCTGGGCAGCCATATTGCAACTCACTTGGAAACACTTCCGGTAGGAATAACCCACTCTCGCTTATCTTGAACGATAAGTAACAACGAGAAGCGCTCAACTCTACACAATATGATATTTATTGCCCCAAACAAAGCCACAATTTTTTACTCACACATAATATAAATACAAACAAAGGCACAAGCAATGGTTAAAATGAATAAACTTGGTACAACTAGTTAAAACAAATGAGGTTTTTTTAATTATAATTGTGCCACTTCATATATTGGGCCATATCTATTAATGGGTTGTGCAACAGCAGCATTGTAATGTGCTTTCAATGGTCCAAAAACTGCAACATCTAGTGGTTGCATTTTGTTGCTACAATATCGAGGAAGTATCGACATATGTAATTCAGATTCTTTTGCTATGTCTATTGCGACAATACTTATATGACTATCACAATGATCTAGGTTTAATAACGAAGAGTTTGTTGGTGTCGTGTAGTTATATTTAAAAAAAATGTTTTAAGACTTCCAGAAATAGTTCTTCATTCATCCATCCTGAAAGATTTGCCAAACCGAGTGTGTTAGATTGGTTCTCCGTTGATCACATGCTATTTGAAATATATCCTAGGGAAAACTATGGCTGGGGTTAAACAGTACCGGATGCGTTCACAGTTACTCCTGTCGTAAAGAGGACTGCCTTCTCCCCATTTGTGCATTGGTTTAGTTGCTGTACTTTCTTCCTTGCAATTACTTTTTTTCCGGTGTTTGAGCTGTTGTCGTTTCTGTCTCATCTAAGTTAAAAATACGTGAACCTTCGCATAATTTAAGATATTTCGCATACAGATCATATGAGTTACTAAAGAATCTGTCACCATTTTTTCTTATTAAACGACGTCAACCTTGAAATACTGCAGGCGTCTTGACTTCGAATACTGAGCTCTCTATTACGTCGAAGAAAATCTCTCATCCACTTCAGTCCAGTAGTGTTTGCTCTTTGCCAAAATGTAGTGTTTTAATATTGCTTTTCTTGGCCATTTCATATACCAAACGCCTCAAAACAACGGTTAAAATGGCATTTTGTTATATGTTTTCAAATATTCTGCAAGTAAACGTTCTTGGTCTGATGAGAATATTTGTTGAAAAGAATAATTAGGTTCCATTTTACTATTGTTAGATGATGCTCTCTTTTACAATTGGACATGTATCTGTGTACAGTTGTATAACGGATGTAACAAGAATGCGAGAGCCTTGTATAGACATGTCCTAGTGTACGAAATAACATAACCCCCTAATTAAGGCGTCCATTTCCAAAGGAGTACATGCCCATACAATTGACAATTGTGATTTTGATATTACTAAATTCGGGTTATCATTTTTTTTAACACTACGATTCCTAACGTCTCCAAAAGCAATTCAATGTTATAAAAACGTAGAGGACAGAAACAACATTCACACTAAAACACACAATGGCACTGTTACGAGTGCAAACTCATTTGTTTTTAAATGCACATATTCCCTTCTTTCTCTGTACTCTTCAATTACTAAATGTGTGTTCTTATCACTGATCTAGATAATAAAAGAACAAGTTTCACAACAACTCCTTCTTCACCATTAAGACAATGACTCTCATCTTCTGCCAACCCGTATAGGATTTTACAATACCATTTTCACCTTTCTATCTTCAGCCATTCCGTTTCAAATTGTACTGTGGGTTAAGAAATTTCATGATTCTCTTCATTTTCCTAATGCCTTCAACTCTCCCCCACCCCACCCCCCAAAAATAGCTCAATTCCTTGTAATGTTTACACTCCAGAGTAATACGAACAGGAAGCATTATTTCTTCGCGTTTATTAAATTCCTTTTCTACAATATATTCAAAAAGTTCTGCTACTACACAGCAAATAACAGCGGTCCACTTTTCGCTGTCCCAGGTCAACCACCACTTTTTGTGTTAAGTCAACACAACATACTGTGTTGATTTCGGTACTGGGAGTAGGAGAAAAAAATAGAAGCCTGAAAGGAGATATGAACATGGGATGCTCAATTAGAAGTTCAATGCCTTACCGACTGGACCAAATTACCAGCGACAAGAAATACAGCGTTTCTATGAACTACACTGACAAACATCAGGAGGTGATTCCTCATACCAAAACAAGACAAAAGTTCCTTACAAATTTTCGAAATGTGTGTAGTTTTGGAGCTACAGACTCCTTACCTACGTTGCAGATTTGATGCATCGATTTCAGTTACGTGAATCTCTTCGGAAAACCTCCAATTTTACAATCTAGTTGCATCCATGTAATGATAAAGTCAATGCGAGCGACCGAGCACGCTTTAGGAGAATTTCACTGCTCACACATCTCAATAAAAAGTGATATCGGTCGGGAGAAAATTCATGCATAGACACAAAACAATACCAAGAGAACGGAGAAAGCGAAGACGAGTTAGTTCAAGCCAGGTTAGGTCTCATCCATTGCATCTTGCCATCGCCATAACGGACATTTTCTAAATCCTGCCCTTTAGACGTACCTTCCACTACTGTAAATAGTTCCCTCTTCTTCACCACCCTTTTGCTATATTGTACATTAATTTGAAATTTTTTTATCCCCTTACATTTTTCAATGGAGTCGCCGTGGCTCAGACGGTAGCGCGTCTGACTACGAATCGGGCGGCCCGGGTTAAAATCCCGGCCAGGACACTGGAGACTTTTCTCGCAGTGTTCCCATGCCTGGCGCTCTGAGGTGCACTCAGCCTCCTATCAAATTGAGTGCCAGGGTGTCCTTGGTATTCCTGGTCACCTTGGGAAGGTAAAGGCGGTCGAGCGTGGACTGACCACCCCACCTCACCTCGTGTCGTAGGTCAAGAAAATGTGGAGCGCTACCTCCACATCCCCATGCGCCGTTGCATATCGCACAGGGAATATATTTAGCTTTTTTACATTTTTCAATATTAACGAACTCCACATTTCTTTAACAGTATCATTTTTGTCAAGTTTACCCTTTAGTTCACCCCTCTACAGAACTTAACCCTTAGGAACTTCCCCTAAACTACCCAAGGGTCAAATAAATACGACGTTCTCCGGGCAGT
The DNA here is from genome assembly GCA_022664845.1 of Lepisma saccharinum. NCBI lineage: Eukaryota > Metazoa > Arthropoda > Insecta > Zygentoma > Lepismatidae > Lepisma > Lepisma saccharinum. The sequence continues at coordinate 2,433 of JAGDQP010036446.1, read as the reverse complement.
AACATTCTCAACTGAGAGTAAGTGTTTAAAAAATAACGGTGTTTAGGCAACTTTAACTCAGGCTATAGTGGCTGTGTTAGTTTCTTGTGTTAAACGTTATGTAGTTTCTTGTGTTAAACGTGATGGGAATTGCGAATAATGAAAAATAATCTAACCTGACTTTACGCAACCTATGTTCGAAAATTTTGGTAACATCTTGAATGATTATAACATAAAAAAAAGTATAACCTGATTTTCTAATCCTTGTCCATAATTCACGGAATTAAAGCAAAAGGTAGAAATTATTGAGAAATGAAAAGAAAGACAAAGTTATGTTGTAAAATAAACTACTTTTTTTGACGGAATCGAACGCAGACCTCCTGGATCGTAGCCCGACACACTAGTCACTATACCAACATGTAATCGACTTCCCAGCGCTTTGGAAATCGTAATAATCATAGATGAGATTGCAGTGACCCTGGGGAAGGTGAGAAATGATACTTTCCCGAGTACGCCCAAAATGAATTAATGGAAAAAGTTAGATGTTATGTATATACAGGTAGCCTATGTACCTCACAAGCAGCTTAGCACAAGCTCGGTTCTCGTTATACTAGACATTCACTGTAGTTTCACGTGATTTCCTTCTTCTTTATTATTTAGCAGTTTTATATAGTTTCGGTACAAAAATACAAACTAAAGGGCTGTGATTATTCTGATAAATTGATATCAACATGCACGGCAGTGCATGAGCCAAGTTCTTCACGTCAGAAAACGTCAGCACTGCCAGAAGCATGTTATACAGGAACAAGAGTTTATGGCAAAATCGACGATTTGGGGGCGCCGTAAGAAAAAAGATGTCAAAGATAGAAATATGAGCTTTTGCCGTTAAGGAGATATGGTAAATATGTGCAGATGTACAAAATTTCATATTCGTATCTCAAACTATGTTCTAGTTGTGGACCCCTGAAATTGCACATTTTAGGCTAACTGACTCACTCACTCACTCACTGACTCACTCATCATATTGTTTAGGGTGTTTGGAGTAAGCTAGAAACATGAAATTTGGTATGAAGGTAGAGGATGATAAGTAGATAAAGGAAAAATTCCGACATTTTGAAAAAGTCGCCATCTTGGATTCAAAATGGCCGCCAAACCTAAAATTTCAAAGAATACACAGCCTAAACGACTAAAGATAGAACAGTGAAATTTGGTATGAAACTACATCATTGATAGCAAATTAAGAAAACTTCTTAAAAATTTGAAAAAGTCGCCATTTTGGATTCAAAATGGCCGCCAACCCTAAAATTTTAAAGAATACACAGCCTAAACGGCTGCCGATAGAATAATGAAATTTAGTTTGACAGTACAAAATTATTAGTAGATTATGAAAATATTACAAAATATCTCTAAAGACGCCATCTTGAATCTAAAATGACGGGCGTCATAAATCCATTTTCCAACTGCTTGAGCCAGAGATACGAAATTTGGCATAATGATGTATTATCAAGAGTAGTTTAGGAAAACATAACAACGTTTTAAAAAATTCACCATCTTTGATTCAAAATGGCAGCTGAAATACCATTTTTCACATCGTTCGAGATAGAGAAATGAAATTTGGTATGACAGTGTATCATCACGAGTATGTCACGAAAATATAAGAAAACGTTAAAAATGTGTCCATCTTTTATCCAAAATGCCCGCCTAAGCCCCACTTTATAACGACTGAAGCTAGAGAAACGAAATTTGGTATGAAGGTGTACCATTACGAGTAGGTTAGAATAAATTCGGCTCGTCTCCCCTACTAGGGTACAGTTCCCAGCTGGAGCCTGATTGCGATAAAGGGGTGCGCCCCAGCGAGGCCATTTTGGAATTCTGGGGGCAGCGCCCCAATGAAGCGAAGCGAGTATATACATTACACAAGTGTAAAAAGCTGCGAAATACGAGCAAAAGCACCAGGGGTGCAAACTGTCCAGTCAACTCCTTCAACCTTAAAAAGTGGTGAAATGGAATATGGATGAGCCTAGTTCATCGCGCCAACTTCCAATACTCCTGCGTGTCCCACCAAGTTTTACTCGTCACAAACGTTAGCACTGCCAGGAGCATGTTATACAGGCAGAATGTGGAAGTTTCCCCATTCGGACGCAGCGCTCTGGAGTATGAGGGAATATCTGCATCATGTGGCGCAGTGCACTGCAGATTCTGGTTGTGATAAAAAGACGCAGTTCCTCCAAACTCCTTAAGTTCGATGCGCGGCCTGCCGTGGGATTCTTGGCGCAGCGACGCGAGCGAATCGAGGGGAGTATCAACACCTACGGCAGTGCATGCAGCCGAGTTCCGCGTGTCACAAAACGTCAGCATGCTATACAGGAACAAGAGTTTATTGCGAAATCAGCGATTTTGAGGTTCTGTAAGAAAAAAGATGTTAAAAATTGAAATATGAAATTTCGAAGTATG
>JAGDQP010036445.1:2591-19066 GCA_022664845.1 Lepisma saccharinum | reverse complement strand
CAACATGACTTGGTATCCACGAAAAGACAATCTCACCACCGGCAGAGCAGATGATGTGTGTCTTACATAGAATATCTTGCACGAGCGGATGTTTAGAATACATATTGTAGATGCATTGAACAACACTCTTCGAATCTGTACAAACAAGGATGCGGTTGAAACCATGAACAAGACTAAAATCCAAAGCCTTAAAAATAGCATATAGCTCAGCAGTAAAAATACTGGCTTTGGGATTAAGACAAAATTGGCGGGCTTCCCCTTCTACAACAAACGCGCATCCAACAGATTCATCTGATTTGGATCCATCGGTAAAAACAGAGATAAAACGTGGGTACTGACTCTGCAACGCAAGAAAACGTTGCTGGAATTCAATCATGGAGGTCTCCGATTTCTTGAAGTGTGACAAAGAAAGATCAATCTGTGGGCGGACAAGTGACCACGGTGGACGGAGACTAAAACGGACAGGACAGACAGTTGGGCGGTCTGCATTCAGATTCTCCAACAACTCTGACGCTCGGATGCCAAGTGGTCGGGTAGCGTGACCACGGCGTTCATATAGGGCTCGTTGGATTTTGTATACGATTAAGGTATGTGCTGGGTGGCTTGCCAAAGATGATATCTTAGCAAGGTAGCTCAACACATAGTACATCCTATGAATCTCGAGCGGTGGTTCAGGGGCATCAACACAAAGACTGGTGACAGGACTTGTGCGATACTCGCCAGTGGAGAGTCGAATTCCAGCATGATGGACACTATCGAGCGTATGTAAAGCTGAAAATCGTGCAGAGGAATAAGCGTGACAACCATAGGTAAGCTTAGATAAAATGAGTGAGCGATAAAGGCTCAACAACGTTGTGCGATCAGTACCCCAAGTGGGATGACTTAAAACAAGCAATAAATTCAGAGCTCTCGTACAGGAAATTTTGTGATAGCAATTTGCACTATGATTGTTGATTCTTTTCTGTAAAGTTGAAGGGTTAATAGGCAAAAGAGGAAAGTTCAGAGAATAAATTACTGAAAAGTCTGAAACAAAATTGTCTCTTACTAATTATCTTACAATCTAATCAACTAAAAATCTTTTGAAAAGAAAATTTTATAGATATAAAATTTGGTCAAAGTACTTTACTCTTCTGTTATCAATGGTTTATTAAAAAAAATCTTTTGCACTTGAACATATAGGATGTTTCAGAACAGAGTTATGCTTACTTTTCTCAGTCGACCTTTAATTTGAATAATTTTGTTAAATAATGTTTCTATTAAAAATAAAATCTGTTATTTTACATAAAAATGAAGACTGCTTGTAATTGTTTCGAAAACTGTGCCACCTACAATCATTATTTGAACGAATGGTAATAAATATATATTATGACACAATACTTACGTTTCTCTAAAGAAAAAAATATGAACTAAATACACTGGTCAAAAAAATTAGAGGAACATGGCAGAAACAGAGAAAAGATTAGTGAAAAGTAGTGAAACAGTTCTGCAGGTGGAAGCTAGTCGTCCTACCGCAACAGACTCAGTTAGACACAAAAGAACCACGCAGTTAAATAGTTAAAGTAAAACCCCAAAGACTCTTGATACACGTGGAGCAGGCAGGGTTTAAAAAGTATGCAAAATTGGCGCTTTAAAGTCACCAATCGCTAAATTTGGCCACCTGGATACACACCTGGTGGCCAATTTGGGCCACCAGTTTTCTTCTCAAAATTCCCAACTTTACCGGTATCAAGACAGTGTTACCATTAACCACAGTCCTCTATTTTATGTGCATTATTTCCTATACATTTTTCTGCTCGCCGTCGTACAAACACCAGTTATTAGAAATGACCACCAAAAGGTCTTCAGGAGGCCTCATTGGTCACCAAATGTTAGAAAAAAACACTGATGATAGGTAAAACTACAATTTCGTATAGGACCGTACAAATGGATATGTACAACCTTTATCCTTTTCTAGGTTTAATAAATTCTTCCGTGATGTAACGTACTCTTGGCTTGCCATCAATAGCGATTTAGCACATGTCTGGTGGTAAAGATCTTTCTTACCTCCAATATCTAACCATGAGACGACGTTAATCCAGTATTCAATCTTGTTAATGTAACTGCGGGAATCAAATGCTGCTCTATCTTCGAATCATCAGCTGCGTTCGCCAAGGAAACGGGCTCGTAACTCTTCACTTGCTCTGGGTAATCACCCAAGATGCATTGCTTTCTTGTACTTTCTTTGTAACACTTCGTGTTTTCTATAGGAGATGCGTTCGCAAGTCGAGTCTTGGCTAACCTCTTGGATCTGGAGGCACGCCTTTTCTTCTCTTTGTAGTCGTCAACAGGCCCTTGTTACCTCTCGTTGACTTGACTCTTATTGCGCTGCTCTTCCCTGTGTCCTTCCTAGTATACTTCATCCGCGTGACTAGCATCCTCAACTCGAATAATTTTTCCTATCATAACATCGTCCATCTCACATTGACTGCTTTGACTGCATTAACAAACAACACTGCTCGCTCTCCGCGAATTTTCTTCCAGGTTTCACCTTCATTGCTTTCATTCCTCACTCCGCGACAACACTCGTTATCCTACTTTCTCTTAAACATACTGGTGGTATTAAACTCATTGCTGTTTTCATACCAACTATCCGGGATTCCTGTGATAATACTTTCTACTCTAGTCTTCCGAGTATTCATTTGTACGATGGCGTCTTTCAAACACTTTCCTTCAGGGCTTGTCCTTGGCTTAAACTACTTCATTCTGCTTCGGATACTCACAGTAAGAATATTCACATCGTCATTCAGCCTCATATTATTTACATCGTCCATTCATGGATCTGTGTTTCCTTGCGTTCTCCCACCAGCCGCTCTGACCCTTAAGCCTGGTGAGACTAAACGTTTTTTGCTAGCTTCATTCTTTCCCAAAATGTCTTCTTGATGCCTCGTCACTCGCTCTTCCGTCAACACACTTCTTCCCCTTCGATTCGCTTAAATGGACATCATGATTGAACCATTTTGGTATTTCCTTGTAACTGTACTCATTGAGGTCTCCACCGGCTCCACAGAGTTGCTTGGGAGAACTTCGACCTTTTTTTTTTCGGTCGCAACAGTGTTCGTGGATGCAGCTACAACACCTTGTTATGTGCTCATGTTCCTCAAGCCTTCCTCGGAATATAGGAAATGATCCGCTTTCCACATTTGGCAAACGCGATTGTATCTCATTCTTTTCCGCCCAACAAGCATATCTTACTTGTTCATTGTGTTTGTCAAGAACATCCTTTGTCTCTTTTCCACTTAAGGTGGGTTTGCATTAGTGACTATCATTGTTATATCCGGTCTTCACTTTTCCCTCTTCTGGAACAAAACCGTCCGAACATCTCATCACCTGGCTGGCTTCTCTATACCAACCATGTCTGTCGTACACATCCAATGCTGTTTCTTTGAGGATTGTCACTTCAGATTCATGCAGGAACAGGCATTTCTTCAGTTCCTAATTTTCATTTAGATTAACAGCCAGGAAGTTACTAGCGTCATCACGAGTTTCCGTAATTTGTTTTCGACTCATAGCGTTAACTCATCTAATCGTGTCTTCATAGTTTCCTCCACCTCTTCTATTTTACTTTGGACACGGTGTTGCTCTTCTTTCACCTGCCCAGCATCCGTGCGTACACTCGTGACTACCGCTTTCCGTTCCTTGACATATTTTTAATGTCAGCTTTCAACCCCATCCTAAAAATTTTGTTTTCGAAATCTTCCCATCGTCGATCCAATCGATAACTGTACCTTTCCATGATATTTGTCAGCAGCTGTTCCATGTCTGAAAGATCCATCAACTTTCCAGCTTCTCTCCTTTAATTTCTTCTTTCCCGGGTACTTGTTGCATAGGACGGACCGTTGTTGCAGCCTCTTCTTTTGTATCTGTTCTCACTTCCATCTTCTCGTCGTCCATTCCTATGACGGAAGAATCCTCTACCATGCCATCAAGGTTAGACGCACCATCGGACATACGGGTATCCATACTATTGCAAAACAGTCTGTGAATAAAATTAGTTCACAGAAAGCACTTCACTTGGCGCTTCACAGATGTCACTAATTTAGTCTCATAATCTTATATACGTGTATAACACCGATGATTATGACAACACTAAGTCTCATAATCTTACATAACACCTACGATTATGGCAACACTGAGTCTCAGAATCTTTTATATAACACCGATGATTATGGCACCACTGAGCCTCATAACCTTATATTTGCGGTGTTAGCCTCAGTGACGCAGCGGGCAAGCTCGACACTAGGAAGTGCGGTGAAGTGATGGAACTAAGGTGTAGAGTGTAGAGACCACACTCCTTAGGTTCCGTTTATAACGAAGAGAAACGGCCACCCAAAGATGCTATTCCTCAAGGATGTGTGAGACAATCGAAACGAAGTAAGTTCCGTTCCTATCACTGAGAAACGGTCGGTTCACAACGCGGTACCCCACTGATGTAAGAATGGTATATGAGCTACTGGTTCCGTTTCTACAAAGAGAAATGACCCACAGGTTGGAAAGGATGTAGAAAGACTGCACTGCAAATTGCAAGAGAGATGATTGTTCGCAGTGGGCTTCCAATAACTAGGAAAGGTAAGATATCGATAAGCCCAACGGAGAAATAATTTACTTTCCAACTTCTACTCCTGACGAGAGAAGCGATAACTTGGAGAATCCCTCGCTGCTGAAAGGAAATTTAGAAACAAAAATCACATGGTTAAAACAATTGTTTGCTATATTCTCAAAGCAATACGACCATTAATTGAAGAGATTTTACTTCTTGTTCTGACGGTGGTTTACAGGTCCCACTGGGTCATTAGGTAGTATTACACATATTACACTGACCGTTGAATTACAATATTAAATAGTTAACAAACTATATATTAGTTAAAATTAGATTTATGCCAATGCGCTAAAAGTCATATGTGTCGTTAAATAATACAAAAGGTTTTGTTTTAGAAGATGATACAAGTAGTAAATTAAATTTCAGAAAGTTACAAACATGTGCGCCATCTCAACTTCTCTATAGTCACTATACTGCTAGTTGGTACAAACACGCATATAAGCACCAAGTAAGAATGTGAGTTTCACAGTACTGTTACATCTAGAGATTTGTTTGGAAATACATAATGAAATATGTCAACTTCTCTGGATTTGGAGTATGTGCATGGTTTGTCTTGTGCATATGAGATCAAGAAGATCTGTACCAAAGAGTGCTTCCAATGCAAAATATTAATTGTTGAAAGTGCAAATATTTCGATCCATATTTCGAGACATTCAGAGATATAGATTGAGGAGGAGAAAAGAGAATAGAAGAAAAGAAAAACAAATCTGTTATCATATCCTTCTAATTTTCTCCTCAATACACGAAATTACCTATTTGAAGCTTTTCTATAACTCTCCTTTTACCTTCTACCTACGCAATTATTCCATGCGCTTTGCTTAGCCTCGTTCTGGAGAGCTCTTTCTCTTAATAGAAGTAAGGTGATGACTTTAGCTTCGCAAACACACACACAAACAGAGAGAGAGAGAGAGAGAGAGAGAGAAAGATAGAGAGAGAGAAAGAGAGAGAGAGAGAGAGAGAAAGAGAAGATAATTCTTTACTTTTCCTCTCAAAGAGGTAAATAGCACTTCACGAGTTTCTCTTCAGCATCCATTCGCCATTATTTTCTCTCTCCTTTCTTGCATCTCTCCATTTTTATCTCTTTTCTAACATTTTTTTTTCACCAATTGTGAACCCCACTTAAAGGTACTGGGCAGACAAAAGCAGGAAAAGTGAGATAGAGCAAGCGAAAAAAAAAATCTAGCTCTCTGTTTTCGTTCTAAATTCTCAAAACTTTTCTCTTATTCTTTCGATATCTTTCAAACAAATTTTCGATTTAGACTTGACTTATAACTACGTACTTTGTTTCTTTCTGTGTAGTTCAAATGAAAGGAACAAAAATGAAGCACCAAATCATGATACAAACAAATGTGTAGGTACATATTCAGTAGAAAACTTTTATGGAAACCATGGAAAAATTTCCTTTATTATAGTTAAATAAGTTATAGTTAATTATAGTTATAATTTCCTTTATTATATAGAATGAGCTGTACTTCTTCCTGACATGTAGGATGATATTAAAAAGTCAAATCAATAAACACGTTTGAAGGAATTATGCAATTAACTTATTTTGTAGATAAGTTCTGAGCATCTAGCTTTCTCTAGTGTTAGTGTTTATGGTGCCTGAATTTAGATAAATAATGGGGAGGTGTTCGAAACCATCTCACGTCACCAGACGAATGGCTTATGGAATTTTCGATAGAAGGTTTGGTTTTTCTTTCCTTCAAAGTTAACCTTAGTGGAAACAGAGATCACTTTGAGAAACGAAATGAGTCAAGCGCCCGTTGTTATTTAACTATAACCAGTAAGTTTGTAATAATAAGCCTGATTCTTGTAGACAACGTGGAAAAGCACATACTACAATATTTCATAATTTTGGGGTAACAAGGAATTCAGATCTACATTTTTTTACATACATTAATCTATTATTATAAGTACAAGGCCATTACTAATACAGTATCATTATAAACTCGATTTTTTAAAACTAATTACCGCTTTTGGATTTCGAACTCTTCATAAAAATGTGTGTGTAGTGTTTCTTTCTCCTGAATTCTATACATCATCTTCTTTAAATTACATAAAGAAAGACAATTATATAAAACGAAAAAAAAATGTATATAATTCAATAACTATATTGTGTACTTTCCTGAAGACTTGGATAGGATAGAGGCAATATATACTATGTACCTGGAGGCTCACTGAAGCTATTAGCTAAATAAACATAAATCATATTGAGTGTCAATACATGTATGCCAATTTCCATGAATTCGGAATACTAGAGATAGGTATATTTTGAAACGCACTGGACAGCCACTGGCTTCAATAAATGCTTATAAACAAATCATGGATATGAATAATAATAACATTTCATAAACAGAGATAATAATTATTGTTGTTTTGTTAGCTTAACAAGGTTACATAAGTGAGGAGCAGGTAATTATGACTACATAAGTAAACATTACATGACTGTTACTGTAATTAACGTCAAATTTCCGAAGTTTGCGCAGAAAATCGTTACATTTTTCACCTTAACGAGCTTTCTGGAGAAATACTCATATCACATGCATCTTTGTGAGAGTTCATTCTCCCTCCTTCCAGAAAGGTTGTGGATGTGAAATCATCTGATGGTACCTTGATTACTAGTAATTTCCATGAATGCAAATACTAGACACGTGAGCTTTTCTAACTTATGTGTAACTTCAAGGATAGAAGGAAATAAATAAACACAGAGTGGGAAAAGGGGGGATTTTTGTCTCGTTTGGCAGTATTCGCGGTGAATTGTATCCAGTGTTTCTATCACGAAAAGTGTTCTGGGGGTATTTTAAATCTTTAGAGGGGGGTAAAAGAGGATAGAGGGCGTAACCCTGTAATGAGAGCTACACACTACGGTGGGTTGCAGCAGAAAGCTTCATAGCCTCCTCAGCAAAATAAATAAATAAATAAATGAAAAGTTAGAACTCAGAAATGAGAGAAGTATGCGAATTACGTTGACATTTAATTAGTGAAACGTTTCAATATCTATCTAACAGAAGTACGGTGAATATTTTTCGCAGATGTCCCGCTTAGAACGTTCTGTTCTTTCCAAAAATCATTACGCCGACTTATGATCTCGCATAGTGACACTTCTGTTTTCTTGTAGAATCATTAGCTACCTCTGCAAAATGTTGCAATTTCAGAAATGAAATCTGGAATAGGTACCAAATTTTTACATTTTTGCAAGTGACATAGGCTAAAAGTTAGCAATTATAAATTTGCAAGGTTTCTTCTTCGTTTTACTACTCAGGTTTTAATTCTAATATAAATATTGAATGGCTCCGTTTCGTTACAATATTTGGTGTTTTTAACTAAGAGAGTAATCGACTGGTCTGGGGGTAATACTTCCCCGGTCACCCTCGACAATATATATTACATCTAACCAAAATATGTGCAATAGCTATCGTAAACAAGCTTTATTTTCAATTACATCACTTCAAAGAATTGGATAAGGTCTTATGTATGTACTAACTACTAACGTCTCCGTCACTGAAAGTAACGTCTTCGGAATAGCATATCTTAATCTCAATGTTGTATGTATGAAATTAAAAGTGGGATAACAAAACCGTGGTACAACCATAAGAAAGAAAGTATCTGGATTTAAGTATGAAAATTAGATACAGTTACTTATTGGCCTTCAAAACTTAAATAGTGAAATGGAAATAAGTTAGCCTTTAATTATGCTAATCTAACGTTTCTATATTATTGATACACTTGTGGCTTGACATGTTACAGTTTTTACTACTTCAAGCGACCTCTTTTCCTGGAGTGTCTAATATTTTATACACAACTCTTGAGCAGCTGATATTAAAAACGTATTCCAAAGATAAATCAATCTCACCAACGTGTATCTAGCATTAAATTACCAAAAACTATCATGAACGGTTGATGTAAGAAGATTAAATTTATACCATTACAGAATGTAATAGAGCTCTCGTAAGCGATGATCATACCATGGCTCCAGGAAGCAGTCAAGTGGATCAGATGTTATTGATTTTTGTTTATTTGACAATATCCTGAGACAGTGACGCACTTAGTTATATCAGATATCGATCATTGATAGCAATATTTTCATTCTTGTGCTATAGTTCATGTCCCCTGCCCGGATGAGGCAACAAGGTTCACATTAAAGGACTTGGCATAGACCCATTTAAAAATTAAATCTGAATTTATTTATGGCCTTTAGGCTTCAGGCTCAGTCCAGGAAGAAGTGGGGGAGAGGTTCCTGGAAGGTAATTGTTAGGGTGTAATTTATAGATACCATCCCGTCATTTGCCTTATGTGACTGAAGAAATCCCTGGAAACTCCTCAGTCAGACATAGATCTATATTTTAATTGTTCTGTAGCTAAGTGGGTTTCCAAACGATAACACGAGGTTGCTTGATGCATTGTCACTAGTAATCAAAATCTTCGGGAAATATAATGTTCAATACAAAATTTATGGGAAGAAGTCGTGGCTGTAATTCCACAAGATGCAACACTATTGTTTGATGGTTTCTTGGCACTTGATATGTCTGTTAGAAAACCTGAGACCCGAGAGAAAGTAGATAAGAGATTGATAATAGTTTCAGTTCCGTTGAAAAAAATTAACTGTTGTCAAGTATTTTCGCTGTTGAGATCTCACTTTCCGTTTACAATATGTATGGTATAGTGCACGTTCTTAACTATTCCTTTGTATATTAGGTTATACATTTGTTTTAACGTTGAGATTTAAATGACAGGAAGTAGAATGATTTACTAATTTTGTGGCTTCGAAAGGTTAGTGGATATTTTCTTTTAGAAAGGACATACAAGCATTGAAGAGAAAAAACTTAGTATAATGGTTAAGAGAAGGTTCTATGATGTTCTGAGATCTTACAGGAAATTATATGTAGAAATGGTCTAATACAGAATTTGACCACCACAACCAATGTATCACTTTCGAGTTCCATCATGGTGAAAGAACATGGCACATCATTTGACCAAAAGAGACCTCCACGTATCCTACTATATCACTTTGCAAGAAATTGAAGGTGCGTGTCACCAGTCTGTCAACCGCTAAGAAATATGAGACCAATCAGTGTACCATCGATGAAACCAAATTAAATATTAATTGAGAAAATAACCTGGGAATACAATTTGACTGTATCATGTGGATTGTCACGTGACCACCGATATGTATTGTGCATGTTATTCTATGTAGAAATGGATTCATCTGTATAGAAAAAATAAACTACATGTTTTGCGAAATTGCTGTCAGAAAATAATTTCTGGTGGATACATTGAACGGAAGAAGACGTTGTTCAACTGCGATTTTATTTTGCACACAGAATTTAAAAAGTGCAAATTGAGATTTCTCCTATAGTATTTTATAAGACCTCCCAGGCTTCGAACCTGGTACCAGAATTATTTATTCATAAGGACACACTTGCATTGCACTTAACTGCATTCAAAGGAACAATTTTCCATCTCGCTATTATTGCATGCCGACGCTGTTACGTAAATATCATACATAGACAATATTATACTGAAACAGCAAGATATGCACAAAGTTACATAACAGGCAAAACGTAACGCCTGTTATATAACAATTTATGTAATGAAATAATAGTAAATATGTTAATAGCGCAAAATAATCTTCCGAGCAGCTTCGCTGAAAACAAGGCGCTTAAACTGCATAGGCCATCATCTCCCCCTGGAAATCTGATGACCCGTGTAGTTTCCAAGCGCCTCTCTTTCCCAAAAGGGAAAAAAGAGAACTGAAAAATAGTGAAGTACTTTGGAACATTTTTCAGTCACGACCTCTCGTTCTCAGACAAGAGTTCATCAATCACAGTACTAATATTAGCAGACTTTAGACCAGTGAACAGGTTAACGAGGGTTAGCAGCCTTGAACGGAACTGTCGGGATGAGTCAAAGGCGCTACTGAGTGTAACTTCTTTCCTAAAATGAAACGTAAACCATGTTTCTAAAAGCCTCTCGCTTTTCATTTCTTTCTATCGATACATCTTTCAATTCCAGTATAAAAACCTAAGACACACAAGCCTTACGTGGTGGACACCTGGACTTTACATTTTTATTTTTGTCAAAACTTTCTAAAAACCAGCAACGACATTACGTGGCGGAATGCACAGATTTCTTTTTCATTGGAACCTTTCTACAAACCACCAACCTTATTTTGTGGACAACTGGACCACGTTTTCAAAATATATAGAGAATATGGCAAAGCTGTGATTTTTTCTTCTTCTCTTTTCTATCTTTGTTTTAAAAGGACAGCTAACTACCAGATCCATTTTGAAAAGCAATATACACTTCAGAATGTTTTTTAGAGAAAACGAAACAAGCTATATAGCAACTAACTTCTGTTACACTACGTAGAATTTCAAGCAAGATGATGTACATGCATTAATACATTCAGCCATTTTAGCTACATCATCAAGCACAAGTATTAAGACAAAGTTCATTTTCTCTTTATGTCCTTTTTGATGAATAAGACATAACAAGCCAACTCAATGACACTGCTAGTCAGACTTCTTACATTTTTCTCTCTTTCTTGGTTATTTTCTTTCTTTAGTAGGTTAGAGGAAATGATTAGAAAACACATTTCAATTTGAGATATAGCCTCTAAGGCAAAAGTTATAGTGTATACATATTTTAGTATTAGTATAAGGTATTATGATATAAACATTTATATTTATAGTACTGGTTAGAGTAGCATACTACAATATTTGCAAGCATTGCTGTCATCGTATTTTAGTATTTAGATATTAGAACAGAAAGTACCTAATACAAGAAGCGGACGACAAACAGGGGACGGCACACTCGAAAGTTCTCCCCAGGGATCACCTCAAAGAACCCCACATCAGTCACCTCGCGCCTTCTCAGGGCCAACTGTTACGCGCCTTAAACAAGTGTACAACCCCCAGTTTACAAACCTGACCGGTCGTTTAACGAATTCTTGTCAAAGTTCGAGCTCATAGCACAGTTAAATGAGTGGCCTGAGTCCAAATGTAAACTACGACTCGGCGTGTCTTTGATCTGGCTTCATTTAGATATATCCCTCAGTATTCATAAGGAAACGGACTATGAAGAGCTCACCTTCAAAGATTTGAGCAATAGATTATCAGAGGAACTACGTCCAAACAATCATTTTATGCAAGTCGAATCGATTCTGAATTATAGGATTCAAGGATATGATCATTTAATCTCGAAAGATACATTGATGCAACAAATGTGGAGAAATGTGAATGCAGAAAAAGATATATCACATTATAGTGGGTTTACGCAAGTCATTCCTTGACCAAGTTTCACTGGAAAAATTTAAATCAATTGAGGAGTAAAAATGAAACTGCATTGACTTTTGAACTGGGATTTTTTTGTACAGAAACAATGTTCTGCAGATACAATTCAACCAGGCTAAATTGGCCGAAAGTTACTTTCAACACAGCCCGCATCTCAAACGCAGGTAGGCCAAGGGCTACATGTGAGCACACTGATGCTTCAGGGTTTCTCACCCCTTGAACACTGTAACGTATGACCAACCCTGGCTATTCGCAGCAAGACGCATTTTTTACAAACAGCCAATCACGCACACGGTTGGTGCATATCATTTAGGGACCTCTCAGAACGCATCCAATTATTCTCAAGCACAAAACCTTTCTCAGATGCAGAAGGTTCCTACGGCTTACCGTAGTGATATGAACTATGCTCAACAGATTGCAGCAAGTTCTGCAGACATGGAATGTCGCCTTAGCCAAACGGTAAAGCAAACATTGACACCTAACTAGATGTTTGAAACTACTCCAGTACACAGTACGAGCAAACCGGAACCGAAGAAAAGGAGGAGTACAAATTTGCAAGATATAAGCACTCTTACTAACAAGTTAACGAATTTAACATTGTAAGTTCAAGAGATGAGATTGGAACAGTTAGTTACTTAAGCTAATAACATGTATTTTGGTAATAATAGTAGCAGAGGCAGAACACCATATCGTTCCATTCCGGTTCACCGAACCCCCTCCAGTCGAAATTATAGAAACAATCAGGACCGTATCTACAATAATCAATCTAATCAGTATCAGGATGGCTACTAGTCACGTAGCCAGAATGCGATTCCCTACCGTTCTAGAGGGCGGAATTCGCGATCTAACCGTTGAAGCTACGGCAGAAACGCAAACAGAGGCCAGTCTTCACGCGACCCCAGAACATATATGGCCGAAGAAGAAGACTCTGGAACTGAACAAAAATTTAAACTAAATGGGGGCTCACACGACACCCGAGCCCCCAACACAAAAGTTATTAAACACACAAAGTATAGCAAGTAAGCAAACACTAGCAAAATGCTCACTTGCTACAACTAATTATCTAGTACTCATTGCATTGCTGCCATCAATGCCAAACTTAACGGCAGGGAACAACAATTATTAATAGATACCGGAAGCACCCTGAGCATTCTCGCGAATGCGCAAACACCAAAAAATGTGAAATTTATTAACATAAAAACATCGATTAGAGGTATCGCAAACAAAGTTTTACGTTTGGATAAATGTGTGAGTCTTGAAGTTACCATCGGTGTAACAACTTTCTCACACCCCTTTCACGTTGTTCAACAGAAATTAGGTTATCCAATAATAGGGACCGATCTGCCGAGACGCTGCAATGCAAGGATATCCTTTGCAAATAAAACATTTAGTTTGTGTTCCAAATCTGAACCAGTAAAGTTTACACAAAACAAATGCAACAAAGTAAGCAGGATGATTAATGCGTACATACGAGATCAGAATAAAGATAGTTTGTACTATCCCAATACTTTATAATGATTACAACCTCATTGGTTAATATCTATACCGATTAGGACAAAGCAGACACTACTAATGTTGACATATTTTTTAACCTAATAACAAACATACTATTAGAGCAATTCAACATTAGAATACTTTATCAAGTAGCATTAGGCAACAAGCCATATGCCTATATTTCTAATTAGAGCAATGAAAACATACCATTACATAGAAAAACAATGTTCGGAAGGATCTATACACATTTTGAAACAAAAAGTTCCAGCTTCAAAACTAAAAGAGGAAACAGCGTCACATACAACTCTTCAAGCAACACAGCTACATGACCAAGAACTACAGAAACGTCTCCAGGAAACTGACAAGTTATTTAACATTTCTAAATTTCAAATCTGAGATGAGCTTTCCCCTGAGCAAAGAGCAAAGTTGGAAATACTGTTATACGAGTACCGAGACATCTGGTCCCACAGTTCGTTCGATATTGGATTAGTCCGTGGCTACAAACATAAATTACACGTGGACAAGAGCATAAAACCATTTACACAGACTTCAAAAGAAGTACCATTTAACATAAAGCCTATTATTAGGGCACAAATCGACTTGTGCCGAGCTGACGTACTACGACCTGGCACTACTGATTACACATCCATTGTTGTAATAGTTAAGGAACTACCATGTTCATTTAGAATTTGTGCTGACATGCGCACTTTAAATTGTTATATACATAAACCAGGAATTATACAAGTTAGCATGGAAATCTGTACTGTATAAATTTAAAAAGTGCATATATATATATGGTGAATTTAGATGTTAATAATGCATTTTATTTTGTGCAAATTGATGAGAAATCACATAAATATCTTGGTTAAAATATTTCGCCTATCGTGTTCTTTATTCTGACCAGATATCCCATGGGTTTATTGTCCTCAAGTTCATCACCTAGCTATGTTATGAATAGGCTTACGAAAGATCTAAACTCAGAAATTGTTACTTACTATGTGGATGATTTGTTATTGTTTGGAGACGACTTCCTCAGTGTTAGAAGCACTCAAACAACTGTTTCTAAAAGTTCGAAAACTTGGTATTTGTTTATCGATACCCAAAGCAAAGTTTTTCTTCTTGCATTTAACTATATTTGAGTTTGACGTTAGCAAGCAAGGAATTAGCATTTCCAACAAGATTCGATCAGCGGTTGACAACTTTATTTCACCAAAAGATCTGCCATTTTCAAGAGGTCAGATTCCAAATTTTGCAACCTTAATTTCCTCCTATTAGAGTTAACGAAAATGGGAAAACGCTATACATGGTTGACATCTTACCGAGAAAGTTTTTTGGTATTAAAGAAAGCACTAGTAAATTATCTGGCAATGGTACACTACTGCCCAAAAGCAGCAACTAGAGTGTACTAGAGTGTACTTCCCAAAATTCCTTAGCGGGCGGAATTTTTCTACAAGATCCCATCACCAAGCAATGGAGGCCATTAGGATTCTGCTCAAGGCGCTGTACAGGTTTTTAGAAGAAACCTATACAGCTATAAACCTATACCTATAAACCTATACCTAAACCTATAAAGCTATACCTATGAACGCAAGATTCTCTCAGTCATCTACAAATGTAAAGCATTTCGCTATATTGTTTCAGAAATTCATTTTGAGCTATACACCGATAATATAGTCTTCAGTAAAGCGAAAACAGCCAAGAATCCATGCAGGTAATTTGCCAGACAATTTACCTTCCTAGGTGAATTCAGTTGCACGCTACGCCACTTCCCGACACATTTAAACTGGATTGATGTTTTGCTACGTAACATGGGCCACGATGACCCAAAAGACATGGAAACTGATAGTTTATTGGATATTCCACATAAAATAGCCACCATAACAAATGAAGAACAAAAAGAACAAGGAAGAAACGAGGCGGACACAGAGATGGACACATGGAACAAAATTACTGAGAATCTACAAGAAGAAGAAAATGAAAATAACAACCAATCTCAGTTTATTGGTGTTGTGTTCGAAGATTTAAATATTAGATCAACGACAAGATCCCTATTTTGGAAAAAAATATAGAAACCCTGGAGAATCCCAATCAGGAAACCGACGGAAAGATTTGAGGGACAGCAAATATTTCAAACTGGTAGACAACATTTTATACATGACGCCCTCGAAAATCAATAACAAACACAATGCAAAACATATCTGTATACCAGAAAAATTGAAATCCATTTGGTTTGAATCTATTCATTGTACCAGGACTACCTTAGGTTATGGAGAAACATATCTCTCAGCTTCCAGAAAGTATTATTTAAAAACTTTAAGGAATATCTATTAGCTCGCATTCCCCAATGCACAGTCAGAAGAACAAAACAATTACTCATCTGCCACAAGGCGAGCTATTACACAACCCCCTGTATTTACTTCGTATCAAATAGACTTGAGGGAAATTTATCCCGAGTCCTATAGCCACAATCAATATATCATCTCAGCTCTATATGAAGGTAATCGTTGTCTAATATCCCAAGCAGTACCGGATATTAGTGCTAAAACAGTTTGCCATTTTGTTTACAAACCAATAATACTACTATTTGGACTACATATGACTCTGAAAAGTAACAGGCACATGTCATTTTGCAGTGTCCATTGCATAGAGCTATGTAATTTATAATGGGAATAATTCCATACAAATGCATGACGCACCAACACAGCGCAATAGGGCTAATTGAATCTTCACATAATCTGATAGTAACGATGATTAAAACAAGAATGTCAGAACAAGGAAATGACCATCGTACTTGGGTTATTCACCTCGAGTTAAAATGCTTAAATTCTTCTTTCAAAAGGAGGACAATTAATGTATATATATAATGGTAAATTAAGGTTAAGTAGTTGCCGACATAAGCATATTATCTTTTTTCTTCTCTTTCTCGTTATGTCATAATGTGACACGCTCATGCAAATACAACCAACGATATGTGTTCCTATATACAGGCATAAACACACTGATGAAAAGAAACAAATACTTGAATATATAAGTAAATTTACGAAGTACACTGA
>JAGDQP010036444.1:0-19067 GCA_022664845.1 Lepisma saccharinum | reverse complement strand
AAAAGCTCATTTCGTGTTTCTCTGACAGAGACCTCTTATGTTTTCAATTTTTACCCACCCCTCCACTATTTCTCCCCATTTTACGCTTAACCCCTGACCGTTCGCCTAGCTTGATATCGTCTCACTGGACGACACCTACTCCCCTAGGTCGCCGGCTGTTTTTAGAGCCGTTGTCGCCAAACCACTCACGCAGGTCGCCGACCGTATTTAGGGACACAGCCGTCAACTCACTCACCCAGGTCACCGGCAAGTAACTTACTCACCCAGGTCACATGTCGTTATTAGAGCCACAGTCTAACTCACTCAGCCAGGTCGCCGGCCGTTTTTAGGGACACAGTCGTCAACTCACTCTCTCAAGTCGCTGGTCGCTAATTCACTTACCCGAGTCACCGGTCGTTTTTAAAGCTACAATCGTCGAATCAATCAACCAAAGTCAATCCTCAGCTCTTACAACACCTCACTACACCTAAAATCCCTGATAAGCCTCTGAATCGAAGAGCAGCCTGATCCAAAACGGGCTTAAATGCCGCGGCCAAAAGAAACCACCTGGCCACACGATGAAGCAGTCATAGAACAAAGGGGGCAAACAACTGCATCAGGTTCTGGGCACAGGAGAATGACAGCATACGCTGAAGGAAAACTCTCCAACTCACCAGACAATAACTCAAATTAGACACCCAAAATGAGTCCTATATGGGTACCTAACAAAGAACACCAAACCAGAAGCACGATAGAACCGCAGATACCTCACAAGCAAACTCCCACTGGAGAAGATGACAGATGCAAATTCAAAATAATAGGACAAATCACACAACCGAAACATTTGAAGGAGTACTGGAGGACTATCAACAGGAGAAGGAAGACCTACACATCGTAACCAAAGACAGCACTGATGGGGAACACACAAGAGACGGAGAACCATCATTGGCGCGGAAGACACCAACAGCGCAATGACATCGAATCTCTCAACTGAGAAGCTTGAGGATCCTAACCACTACCCTGCGCAGGCCTCGTCACCCCTCAATCTATCATGCCAGCATCCAAACAATACTCCTCATCAAACAGTTAACCCCCAAACTCCAAAACCAATGACTACTAACTAATCAGCAAACCAACAGGTCACTCCTGCTACCAACCCAAAACCTAAGACGATAATAACCCAACCGCCTGCTTCATCCTCGAAAGAAGAAACGCGCAGCAAAGGGAAGAAGATACCGACAAACAGAGACAGTTACAGGAAACAGGCCAAGACACAAACAAAGAAAGCACAACAACCAAATATTTTGTTACAATCCATACCTAAAATCTTATCTCACGAACCCGCTGACTCTCCACAAACTCATCTGTTACAGACTTCCGAACATCAAACTCCTCAGCTTCCCTAAGCAGAAGTTGAATGGAATTAAACTGCAGTTTCAAGAGAAACAGGACAAGGAAGATTCACAAACATCTTCAAGGACCAAGACTTCGGCCCACAAACAAAAATTAACTGTTACAACAAAACCCGCCAGGAGGCGCAAAATTGATCACAAAAACCACCTTCACCTGTGTGAAAAGGGGAATACCTATCACAACGAGAGTAGAAGACCTAAAAGAATTTCTCCAAAAAGAACAGAAATTACCCATTACAAACGCAGCACGCATAAGAAACGAGAAGGGGCCCCTACCACTCATACTTTTATTCACCAAGAATCGGGAACTAGTGAGCGACCTAATAACAAATGGAATCACAATTGGATACATCCGCTACAAGGTAGAGTAATCACAGACCACTGGAAGACTTGGACCATGCAGGACATGCCTAAAATACCACATAGGAATACCATACAGCAAAACACCGTGCTGTTTCAAATGCGGAGGCATTAAGCACCACATACAAAATCCCACCAAACAAAAATTTCTGCAGTACCTGTTCAAAGGAGGGTCATCGAACGGGAGTTTCAAACTGCCCCCAGAGATCATGCTAGGGAAAGAAACCCAAAGCCTCCTGAAAAGATATTCGGAAGCGAGGAGAAAAGCGACTAGCATATGCTAATCTACTAAAAAATAGCAATGACAAGGAAACCCAGGAAAAGGAACAGAAGATAAACAGCGAAATACCTCCCAACATAGAAGACATAATCACAAATGCAGTAAACAAACAAACCACCACTATACTGTTAAAACTTTTATAAGTTGGGAGAATATTGATTTAAGAGAATTTTGCATTTATAGAAAAAAAATCTGAAGTTGGTCAGAGAAATATAATGTGAATATATTTGATATGTGTGATAATTAATCTTGTGTTCCATTTCAGGAAACCGAAAAATGATTCAGCTGTTTTCAAGTATTAAGAAATTGTTACTAATTAATTAAAGGATATGTTTATTAATATTTAAATTTGGGATTCATTGTAAATCGTTACTTGGAAAGTTTCAGAGAGAGAGGACGAAATGTTTTTCATTTTATCTTTGTTTTTTGTATTGCGCTACGTGAAAGTTCTGCGGGGAGAGAGAGGAGATTGTTGCTCTTACTGACACGAAAGGATGTTTCTTTAACGTCCACTTCGTTTTCTCTCTGAAGACGCGGATTGGAAGGTTTCGTTTATTCTGGAGAAGCGGAACCTGTTCTTTGGCTGGGCTTGGAACTGATTTCGAGAGTCGAAAAATGTATTGTGATAAACAGAATTAAAGTAACGAGAAAGTTTTAAGTTGGATTTAAAAGATCTTTGCGCTGTCACAACGATTGAGAGATGGCTTATCTCTAGGGAAGAAAGATAGGATTCGAGGCCAGGCTGCGCCCTGTATCGCACACGCAACTAATCTTAAGGCACATAACCCACGAACATAATGGCGCCCGAACAGGGACTATCTTATTAATTATTGTCAAATTAATTTGTGCTGTATTCACGTTTTTATTATTTTTATTATTATAATTCAAGAAGCACGAAATAATGACTTGAGCATCATTCAGGCAGCATCATTCTAGGAAAATGTCAAAATATGCTACGAAAGAAGATCTGCTTTTTAACTTACTTACTACATCAGACCCTGTCATTTCTTCAATAAGACCTCTGAAGGAAAAGGGAAGCAATCTTCAGTAAAATGCTCTTCTGGTGAAGACTTCTCAAATTACAGCAGCAGAAGAGAGTCGCACAGACGAAAATGACGGTGAAGACAGTAATAGTGATAATGAGTGAAATAGCATCCATCCAACTCTGATAGTGAGATCATGATGATACGTATGATTAACTTGTGTCAATTCAATAATGTGTGGTAATTTAAGTCTAACTTTCCCAGACTTATACAGTATTTAACTGTAGAAACGCATATCTACATTTCAACTGCATGACGTATGTGGTTGTGTGAGTTAATTGTGTGAGTTTTGACCCACACAAAGCATAAAACATAGGTATAAACATTACTAAATTTATATGTTCATCGTCCATGTAATTTTATGTACCATTGCTCTATTTGTATTGTAGGAATGATTCGCATATCGTCGTATCACTTGTTGAATTTTCTTCTTGTATGATTTGTTAAAAATGTATGATTTTCAGTTAATCAATCTAATTTACTCGATTTCTCCGTTTCCTTTCATTTTTGGCCATATATAATGCATCACAATCATTGGACAATCGTACATTAATTATGTCTACAAAATCATCAGTTCGGCCCACTGTGCACTGGGTGTGTGACATGAAAGTTGCAGTTATGTAAAAATAAAGCAGAGTGGCAATTGAACAGGAAAATGTCATAGAAGGTGAAGGTAGTGGACAATCACAAGATCCGATGTTACTACAAGATGAACTGTTGCACTGGTCTCCTGATTTTTATTCGTCTTGGGACGTGGCATTTTCTGTATGCAAAAATCTTGCGGATCGGGAGATTGAGTTAAGAGCTGTAGTGAAGTGGGACGTTTATAAGGGAACCATACATTCAAAGATTGTGCAATTAATTGGCACAGAAATCTAGAGCGATTTAGATGACAATATTTGCAAGGATATACGGATAATGATGCGTTTGAAAATAGCGGTTTGACTTATTTGGTTTGATCTTTTAGATGAATTTTTATTCTTTTTTTTTATTTTAATTTGCTCCTTCAGAGAAAGAGACACGATAAACTTTTGACAAAAAGCAATTTAAAGTAATTTATTAGGTTGAATTAATTTCATTTTTGTCTTTAAGTTTTTGATAATTATCTTGATTTGTATCGAGTCATTGGGTAAGTGAAATTGTGTTATTGATTGAAAAATAATTAGTGCCTGGAGTATAGACACTTACTTAGAACGTATTTTTTTATCTGAATGAAATGGAAAACTTGCATGTTATGCAAACAGTGATAAACGTTTCACAATCCTTAAATCAGTACTAGCACTAACGTTACCACAATTAACAGCAGACAAACTTACATCAGTCCTCAAAACGTCATCGGAGAAACTTAATTGCATAATAAAATCAGTAGATGGACACATACAGGTTGCCATGGAATAGTTCTTCAAAAAGCAGAAAACAAACGATGACCAGAAACAAATCCAAAGAATGAGCTCAGATAAACAACAACAAACTTAAGCCACGCCATCAGCTTACTAAAAATATTGTGTATCAACATAGATGGAATAAAAAATAATGGAAACTTTAGCAATGGATGTCATAATAAACGAAAAGAACAAACACGTGGACGTTATAATACTAAACGAAACCAAGCTGAAACTCTCCGTATGGATGAAACCAAGAGGATATAACGTATTCCGTAACGACAGGAAAACCCATACAATGACAGAAGGATGAACAGAGAGAACAGCAATTCTGCTAACTAATAAAATTGACGCACAGGAAATACAACTACCGGACAACCTACAAGATGAAACCAGCACTCCAATATTTACCTCAATGACAAATGGGAAGCAAGAACCAATACAAATGGTCACAATATACTCCAGTCCAAAGACAGACATTCGGAACAACCTACCCTTCTTAACATATCTAGCTAAAACTTAATCATGGTAGCGGACCTAAACAGTCAGCACCTGAAGATGGGAGACAGAAAGGCAGATGAAAATGGGAAAGTCCTTTTCCAATACTTATTTCAATATCCACTAATAAATATTAATGTGGGGCCAACTAGATTTGCATAAAACTCAGAAACAACACCGGACAGAATACGTCTGTCCCCTTCCATGTCCAACAAACTCACTCAAAAGGAAGTGAACAAAAGTCTCCACTCGGATCACGGAGAGATATACTTAAAATTTAATCTACCCATAAACAAAAACAACAACACAATAAAATACATCAACTACGACAAAGCGGACTGGGTAACATTTAAAATCAATCTGGATGAAGAACTACAACGAATAAAACTCCCCATTACAAATCTCACAGACATCGAGAGCAAGTATGAGTCACTGGCTAAATGCATCAAATCTGAACTGCAGAACATTGTACCTACAGAAAAAAATAATTTTAAACGCAGAAAGGCTACCAGCGGAAATCATAGCACTAATAAGGAGAAAAAGAAACCTAACCATAATCTACCATAAACGAACATCGGAACAAATCAAAACCGATATCAACAAACTCCAAAAAGAAATCAAGAAACAAATTGGACAATATAGGGAACAGAAAACCAACAACTTCATCACAGAGATAGCAGAATCTTACAAAGAGAACCCGAAAAAGTTCTGGAAAACAATCTCCGCACACAGAGGCAAAAGAGTCAAAACTTCACTTCCCAACAAACGTGACGGAGTAACAATAACGAAAACCAAGGATCTTATCAAAATATTCTACAGTAAACATCAAGCTAGAACAGATACAGACCCATCCAAAAACAACACGGAATTTCTAATGGAAGTGGTTCAAACTGCGAATACAATCAGACAACTAACAGACCACTACTAAGACATAAGAGAACTGGATAGACAAGACAACCACAATAACAACATCGAAATCCTAATAAAGGAAGTCACAAAAGAAGATATAATCCAGATCATTAAAGAAAATCAGAACAGTGTCCGGCCCAGATCAGATACCATATATAGCCCTAAGGAAAGGACCAGACATACTGCTTAAAATTCTTTCCTAACTATGCAACGTCTCACTGAACTCCGGATATATTTAACACAAATGGAAAACAGCTTACACAACATTCATCCCTAAAACCAACAAAAACAGATTCCTCTCTGAAAACCACACGCTGATACCATTGACCAACACGATAGCCAAGATATGTGAAACCATCCTAGCAAAAATAGCAAATATATTTCTGGAAGACTCCAACACAATATGCAAGAGCCAGGCAGGCTTCAGAATAAAAGTATCCATAGTAGACCAGATACTCAGAATAGTGACAGACGCACAAATGACTCTAAACAAAGGACTCAAAGCGGAAGCCATATTTATGTACCTGTCCAGCGCGTTTGACACTGTCTGTCACGACGGTCTAAAATACAAATTATATGCTATGAACCTTCGCACAAATACAATAGGATGGCTGATAAACTTTCTGAAAGAGCGAACAACAAAAAGGTAAAATAGGAGAAGAATTGTCAGCCAACATCAAAATCAGAAGAGGATTCCCATAGGGTGCAGTCCTAAGTCCTTAATGACATACCAACATCAGCACAGGAGCACACGAAATTAAGATTATTCGCAGACGACACCGCCTATTGACACACGCTAGAACAACCAGATAAAACCTCAAAAACCTACATACGATCGCCAAGAACTTAGCAACGTGGTGCAAAACCTGGAAGCTCACAGTAAACGCAAGCAAAACGCAGTTACTAGTATTCTATCCATTCTTAAAAGGAACCATCAAAGACAAAAGCAAGAAAATCAAAATAAACAACGCCACTATAAAACCACAAAAACAACAAAATACCTAGGCTTCACTCTGGACCAACTACTAAACTTTAAACATCATATCAAAGAAGTGAGGAAATCTGGACTCAAGGCTCATGCTACACTGAGATCCTTCTTCAGCTCCAATCTCCCGAACTACCTAAAAACCAGGTTATACTTCTCCATCCTCAGAGTAATTATCACTACGGACACCAGGTAGGCCATTCATTAACGGACATAGAACCACTCAGAAAATTCGAAAGATTCTGGATCAGACATTCACAAAAGATGTGTTAGGCAGAAGAAAAAGACCTATACAACCAAGTCAAAATAACTCCAATAGAGGAATACATCAAAACCTGAAGGAAAGAATACATCACTTCTGCAATTGACAGAAAATTTATCACAATTAATCTACCCCCAGAAATGAACCGTCAAATCAAAAAGCATAACATCTCATACCAAGAACTACTAATGAAAATATAATGAACTAAGACAAAAATCAAGCTGACATAACTATATCGAAAAAAAGGCTACGCTCTCAACGGAGTCGACCTAGCAATGAACACCTGCAATGAAGGCACCATACAACTATCATTAAGAGATCGCTGGACAGACATAAAGTAACCTGAAGGATGCAGAAATTCTCCGAGTAACAAATAAGCCCAAATATTTCACACCACCTCTACCTCCACTCCTATGCTCAAACCAAGGCTATGACACCTACCCACATCCTACAAAAAACAATCAATCAATTGAACACGAAGGACGAAAGTAGCCCAAAAGGCCTAGAAGTCCGCCTGGTCTTCCACTTTGTTGGACAGGTTAGAAATTTACAATATTCGTAGTCGGCTCGTGGTCCATTATCTGACGTTCAGCATCACAGCAACTTCGATGATAAGGATGTGAAGGGGATTGGTAAAAAAAAGTCCTTGATGTGAGGCATCTTAATACGTTTAATAAGTTAAGAGAGCAATAATATGTACACTCTATTGCTTTTCTTTTTTTCAATTAATGCTTAACAATGAAAGTAACAACTATTAATTATGCAAGCAGCTTCACTGATTTGAAACTATTGGCTTAAAGCAGTTTCGAAATGCTTATGATAGGGACTTGTAAATCAAGGCTCATCAAAGAGTTAAGTGGCTCAATCCATCACTGGTACTAGAAATAAGAATACGAAAATCCAGGCTCATCAAAGAGTTAAGTGGCTCAGTCCATCACTGGTACTAGAAATAAGAATATGAAAATCCAGGCTCATCAAAGAGTTAAGTGGCTCAGTCCATCACTGGTATGTAAGATAGGGATTTTGACAAATCGAGGCTTATCAAAGAGTTAAGTGGATACAGTCTATCACTGGTATGTAACTGTAAATAGTTGATAACTAAGTAGTCTGGGAGCTACCACGCCATTATCAGCTTTGCTTTTGAATTTGAGTAGAGTCAAGCTAATCCAATAAGTCGTGGCTTGAGTATTATTGTCAGAGATGATTAAGTTCTATTGTCAGAGATTTTTACAGTCCCTATTGTGATGTACACGACCGGCCAAAAGTATTGCATCACCCTCTCAAATGATTTAAATTTATTAATAATAATTAGAATGTTAATGATTTTAATAAAAAATATGTTTTAATGTTATATGCAAATTATAATTAATTCATTTTATGCTCTTTTAAATCTGGCAACAGTAAAATTACTTATATCAGTCAAAAATGAATTTAAAACTATTTTTAGCTGGTGTGAATAACTACATGAATATTTGTTTATATTCAAAGTAACGTGCCATTGACAATAAGAAACAACTTGAAATTATACTTATGAGTATTAATTTTCTGTTATTTGTGCCTTTCACTGACCAGTGTAGCTTAAATACCTATCAGTGGAGAGATTCCGGCTTTAAGTGAAGAAATACCAATTTATTCATCGTTTCTATTAACCATTTTATAGGTACGGCCAAAATAAGCGAAATTAGAAACGACAGACATGCAGTAATTGTTGAATTATACAATTTAAAGTTTTCTACGTGACAGATCACAAAACGAGTGAAAATATATTAATCTACTGCTGTTCACACTTTTCAACGTTTCAACAAGACTCAGTCAAATTCTAATCCCCAACGTTCTGGAAGACCACGAGTAACTTCAAACAACGAAGATAAACTTATGGTTTTTCACGAGCAAACAACAACGAACACTCACAGATTCAGAAACTCGAGAACAAATTAACTCCACTCGCGAAACAGCCGTATCTATTACTACAATGAAACGCCGACTTCCAGAACACAGTTTAAAGAGATGCTCTCAGCTAGAAAAACACCCTTAAGAAAAAAAATTAAAATAAAAAAATTACAATGGACTAAAGAACATGAGAATTGGTCGTTAGAACAGTGGTATAAAGTGCGTTTTAGTGATGAGAGCAAATTTGATATTTTTGGAGATAAACGCAGAAAATTTGTTCGTCGACTTCCTGGAGAACGTGTGGTAGAACAATGCATTAATCTAACTGTAAAACATTGTGGTGGATCGGTGATGGTATGGGGCTGTTTTGACGGTGAAAAAATTGGTGATTTATTAAAAATTGAGAGTAAAATGTAAAAAGAAGATTATCATGGTATCTTGCGGAGGCATGCCATACTCAGTGGCAAAAGACTTGTAGGTCGAGGGTTTATTTCTTCAGCTAGGCACTGACCGAAGCACATGTCTAAATTGTGTAATAATTATTTACAAACTAAAAAAAAAAAAAAGAAAAGCACTGGTCAACATGCGATGGCCACCTCAAAGCCCTGACTAAAATCCAATAGAGTTATTATGGGCTGAGTTAGAGAGAAACGTTCCGAAACTTAGACCAGTCAATAAAACACAGGTGTAGGAATATTTGCAAAAATGTTGGAATGAAATTAAAGCACATAAATTAAAGAAATTACTTGCGAGGATGTCTAGGTTCTGTGGTGCTGTATTGAAAGCTAAGAGCCGATATTTTAAAGAATTAAAAATCTGAACGACTTCTCTTCAAGTTAAGAATGTTGTGTGTTGGTTTTATGTTACATACTTGTATTTCTGTATGGAAAATTAAAGTTTTCTGTTCGTGTTAATAATTGTGTGAAATCATTTCGTTTTCTAATGAAACCAATGGTGATGCAATACTTTTGGCCGGTAGTGTATGTGTGTGTGTATTGGTGTGTGAGAGGGTATCTGATTAATGTGCAACTCAAGGTACAAGAGGTTGATCTCCCAACACAAGGTATGCTTATGAAGGAGACGTCCCTTGACGATAAGTTCTTCTAAATAAATCAATAACTCCGTTATTTCCTAACACAAGCTTTGCTTAATGAGGAAGTGACGTGAAAATTATATACCAGTCCAAAACGAAGTATTTTCTTTAGATAAAAAAGCAGTAAAATGTGAAAGTAAAGATTTGTAATAATAAATAATCGAGCCTTTACGGCAAATGCATCGAGCATTCAGACTGCAACCTTGTGAGTGCGGTCGACTTTGAGGAAAGGATAGGTCAGGTCGCAAGCTGGTGTAGTCGGCTATAGGCGATCTTGTTCTTGTCTTTTCTGTATATCAAATAACTACTTCAGAAATAATAACTGACCCTAAGTTGTGTGAATTTTTGTTGTGAGTGAGTTTTCCCACCAAGGAATCTTTCTAACAAGTAAAGTCATTCTGGGGTGAAATATTAAGTCAGAAAATCAATGATCCATTAGAGAATTTAAATAATCGTTGGAAATAAAAGAGTACTACTGGTCAATCGTATTTTCTGAGTTTTCTTGCTTTTATGAAAATGTTCCTCAAGGTTCCAAGAGATTAAGCTCTGATTATGCCGTTGCGGAAAGTTTTGGTTTCTACTGGACGTTAGGTAAGATAGTTTTCTACGTAATTCTACGATTCTGTTCCTTCGTTAGAGGGTGGCGCCTGGACATTTCATAATATATCTGTATTACTTTGTATTAAATAGCCAAAACCTTCCGTAAAGTAATGTGAAGACATGTAACAACTACTAGAGAGTACTCAGACATGCACAAGTACACTCGTCACTTACCCACACGGCCATCATGATTGAAGCTTTTCCTCAGTCGTACTAGGCAAATACTGAGACAGTATCTTCAACTTAGACTCTGCACAACTCCTTTCTGCACTCTTTCCCCTACCCTATCCCGACCTGCGCCATAGATGCCTAAAGGTCTTAAATAACTAAGTAATAATTTATGTCACTAAATATTGCCCTATGCCACTGTGATATTGAAGGTGCACATTTATAAACGCATTGAAATGAAAGTGAGAGATGAAGAACATGGCCTTCATGCATGGTACTAAGTTGGCATTTGCCGTTCAGGAAAACTTGAAAAAACGCCCATCAAGAAGCCGATCCCAGTCCTCCCGAATTTGACGCAAACATTGTTCTAATGAGCTACACTGATATTCAGATACTATAAGGACCAATATTTTAAATAAAAAGATCTTTTAGCCTTAGACCAGTAGCCAAACATAATACAGAAAATGTAGTGATTGTTGCCAGGCATATGAAAGATGGTCGTATAAAAGATTCTTCTTTGCTTAACATAATAACAACGAGAAACTTGATGCCGAATCTTTTACAGAATCTACAATAAAATTACTCGATGGCAATTGCGTTAATATATTCAACATGTCAGAGCATGATGTGGTGCCAGTATTATAAGTGATGTAAAAGGATCTGTAACTGCACAGGTACTTGTATAAACATATAGGGAAGAAACATCATGTACGTACACAGTTTCAGTCCTCGTCTTTATCTGGTATTGGTAAAGACAATTATATTTCTTTTCTATACTTCCTATAAATCATTTTTAAGAATGTGTCTTGATACATAGTTTTTCTTCCATAGTAAAGTCGGAGCTATATATTAAAGAAAGTCTATTGTTCGTCTCTTGGAGCATCGGTTGGCAGGTTAGGTTTATATTATAATAAATAATAACCACTGGCATTACAGACCGAAAGGTCCTGAGCCTGCCCTAACACCATCTGCCCGCGCTTGGTGGAACTGCGTCCACCTGAGTGACGGCCGTGTGGTCAGCACTGCGCGCACCTTGATCACGAACAGGCGTATTAGGGGTTACCTAAACCAAGTGGTCTTCACTTCTTTATTCACGTGACTCCCCAGTTTGCCTCACGACGCTGGGTGGACACCGAAAAGTGGGGAGCTCCAGCCGGAATTTGAACCCGGGACCACGCGGACATGATTCCAACGCTCTAACCACTAGACTGTGGAGCCCCTAGGTTCATATTGCAAATGTAATATTTTCAAACTCAGTATAAATATTAAGTTCTAGATGTCATAGCAAAAGACAAGACATTAAAGAGAACAATACAAAGGGTGTGAGAATAAAATTAGTCGTGCATTCTTTACAGATTCTTGTCTTGTTTTCTCAAGAAATAAATAATAATAATAATAATAAAACTATTAGAACTTCTATATCCAGACGATGCAATATTGCAGACTCCTAAATTTAGTCTAAAAGATGGAAGATACATGGGTTAATTAAATAAATCGATATATTGATGCTCAATCTGGAAAATGTTTGTCCGTGTCTGAGAAGTCCCTGCCACATGGAAGAAAATTCCCTTATGTTATAAGGCAAAACGGGAAAAGGTCAAACGGGAAGACAGCCTTCAAATTGGGCCCTGGCCAATTCCTTCTTGCATCCTTTTCTCTCTCCTTTCCCTCCCTGAGCATTATATGCCTAAACTCATACATATATTTAAAAAAAGAAAAAAATCAATGTGGTATGAGTGTTCAAGATATTAGATATTATTGTGCTTTTTAAATGTCTACAATAAAAATGGCATTTATGAAACTAAGTTATATTTAAATTGACACTTACATTGTTTTGATTTTTCCTCATTTGACAATTCATTATAGTTTACAATTATTTCTTTGCCGATCTCGTTCCATACTTTTATTTTCATTTTACATTTAAATTTTATTTAAGGCCTTTAAGTATCTGAGGCTCAGGCCGAGATAGGGGAAGAGAAAGTTTCCGGGAAGGTGTCGGCCAGGAACTAAACCAAAGTACCATCCTGACATTCGCCTGGTGTGACTGACGAAAAAAAACTGGGAAAACCTCAGCCACGATGACCGGTATCATGAATTTAATCCTGGTCTACCGACTGCTCTGTCTCGTCGAAATATAGTCCTATACTAACAGAGATGGAACTGAAGGCATGGAATGAGATCGGTGAATAAAATCGTTGTTTTTATACCACAAGAGCATAACACTTTTGTGGTTCTAACCATTGCAATGCCTCTGTCAAGACTGGTAGCAGAATGAACGAGCAACACATGTAGTTATAAATCGAGTGACCAAGTCACCTGCACAAAAGTGAACTGCGACTCAGTCGCGTGACCAAGTCGTCTAGTATGCGGCAGGGCTAAGCGTTCAAATTTGACACTATCTTGACATTCTGTTAAACAAAATGTACGAAAAAGAACGTAAGTAATTATAAAGGCTTGCTCTTAGAGAAGTGCATAAATCTTGCATTAGCGTTCTTATAATACGGTTCGCAAAAAGTGATCTGATGAACCAGATAGTGTAAGACGCATTGTGTACATCTTCAGAACCCTTTGCTTACACTTGGGCACTACGTTGAGAAATGTTAACAAGAAACGTACAGAATGTGTGTGTTTTTATAGTGCAAATTGAAAAGTCGAGTAACCTTGAGATAAGTTTAATGCAATAAAGAGTGTAGTGAGTTTTTTTAAAGAGTAATTTGAAGCGTGGAGCAATTTGACCCCAGTGCAGTATTTGCGAATTATAGTGGCTATACGAAAAGACTCGATCAGTTTCGTGATCAATCCTTGAAAAATCGATAAAATGGCACTCAATTTGATATAAAATTCGAACTCATACAGCACAATTTTCCGCTATTTTGATAAGACCTAGACAAAAACTTTAACTCTTGGCACAATATGTAGACCTGCAAAATTCGCAAAGATTTTATATTCAATATATTGTCAAGATGTGCGATGACAAAGAAAATTGACTTCTTTGTTTCGAATGCCTCATGTTCTTTCTCTTCAAATTGATTTAAGATATGAGTGAAATTTTAAGTACAGAAACAACATATTATTCACTGAATGTTATAAAAATAACAAAATAACATATTCCAGCATTTATTCAACAGTTAGTCAAAAATATTCCTCTAAAATTATTCCAATGCAAGAAAATGATCTAATCGTCGCATGATTTGGATAAACAACAAAAACCAACTTTGCGAATGAATTTTATAAACAATATGTCAGACATACTTTCTGAAAGTCTTAAAAGACAAACCATATTTAGAACCTTTGTGTAAATTAACCAACTAGATTATTGCATTGATACAAATCATATAATTGATCGAATCTGTGTACTGAAATAAATAGGTACATAGCTATTAGATACGTAAATATATCACAATATATTAGGGAGTTTCATTACAGACATCTATATTCCTGAATACTTAACTCAATGAATTTCGTCGACTACAAGTTTTGGACATTAACGTATGTTCAAGGAAACGCGAACAAACAAGAATATTTAAATTAATAGTTTTATTAAAACACGCGAAATGTTTTAGAAATATATGAAGGCAGAAAGATGAACAACAACAAAAGTTACTTGAACTAAATATTCTTTGGTAATTTTTCTTTCGGTATTGTCCTTTTATACGCTGCCATCTATTTCCGTTTGGATGCATGCATATTGCATCATGATGATGCGCTGCTACACACATGTATTTCTCTTCTAGTATGATTTTTTTTTCCACTTCTTGTTGGCATGAGATATGGATTCTTTCCTTCTATATATACAGGAGAAACCTTTTAACCTTCTTTTCTTTTCTTTGTAGCCAGTTTAGGGACTCACGGTTCCTCCGTCTATGTCATCCCCGATTCTTCGCTGTGTCTGCACGTTTATCCTGAGATAAGTGACAGCTGTCCATTCTTGTTTCGCTACCGCCTATCATTCCGTTGTTTCTTTTTCCCTTTTCTACTGCACACACAAATACACAATCCGCCTCCTTCTAGTTTATTTTCTCTTTGTTTTGGTGTATTCTTGTGTTGGTGTGTATGTTTCCTTATTTCCTTTGGTAGTCCTAGAGGTACCATCATTTTGTTGAAGGTCTCTATGTGTCTCCCATCCGTGCAATGGATCTCTTTCTCATCGGTGTTTCCAGGACTCCCTGGAGTACTTCCTCGCAAGAGAGAGAAAGAAAAATCTACCAAGCTTGCAGAAGAGACGTGCCTTCATTTCCAGTAGCTCAGCAAAAGAAAAATGAGAAAATAGAACTGCAGAAAAAAAAAAAAGAAAATGGAGAAACCCTGCAAGTCCATTCCATGACCAAAGCTCTTACTTTTTCTTCTTTTCTTTTGCTAGCCGTGGTATCCACTACTATCTTGGTACTCTGGGATTGGCCATCCGACCCTTGCTTCCATCTCTGAGGAGTTTCTTATTCGCATCGCCCTTTCTTCTCGTCTTCGCTATCTTCTAGTCTGATGTTCTTCTTCGGCGGCGGAACGAAGCAATTCTCCGACTACTACTATTTGTCTTTCGTTCCGCTTCCATCCTATCTTACTTCTTTCTTCGTTTTTTTTTCGTACTAGAAGAAGGGTCAGTCTAGTGTGTTCTTTCATCTCCCTTTTTCCCCCCTTAACTTGTGTAATTTTGACTTCTCCACCCTTCTTGCCAGTTATTTTTATGTGTCCCAACATTTTCTGTTGTAACCGGCATTTTTACCACAGGTTTTCACGCCATGCTGACTCTTGTCGTAAATTGTCAAGTATTGTACTATAGTGCATGAAATCACTGCTACTTCTATGTCGCTTTATTGCCCCCATTTTCTTCTGACTACCTGCTATGATTGTTGTAATACACAGTGCATTATTATAATGTATTCTCCCAGGCTACTTTAGCTCCTGTTCTTTCTTCGTTCTGTTCTGTCTACACTATAAATACAATACAGTTATTTTGCACTTCTTATTCATATTTTTCCTCTGTCTACACTGTAGAAAATAAGTTATTTCACACTTATTATACACATTTTCTCTGTAAATTTATTAGTTTTGGAGCTCAGAAAGTGTGAATGTTTATAAGAAGTATGTTAAATTTACTTTGGAAGTTGTTTTTGATTAGACACTTAACGTTTTCCAGCATTACTTTCTATTAAAACACTTCTGTGTACAATTTATTCACCATAAGTCCTGGTAAACTCCGACTTAACTAATTGTCAAATAAAATTTCTTTCGATATAGCAAGAAAATTGACGAATTTAATGGAATTCTTCGTAGCTTAGTTTGTTGATTATAGGCTTATCACCAAAACGACCTGTGTTCTATCCCTGCTTCTGGTTTTTTTCTTTACTAAGGTGCCGAAAGCGCTTAATGATAAACTTGTGTGAAAGATTGCTAAAAAAAAAAAAAGTATACAAATAATCTTCATGAGTAAATAATTCTCATATTTGGTCACACTGACTGGATTTGTAGTGACACATCGAACTAGGGAATAGCGTTCTTAGTCATGATTTGTTTTAAAAAAATTCTGGAAGCAGGGTTTACATTATTAACGTAAATAATTTTATTAACTATAAACGTTGATGGTCGATATCTATAAGATATTTAGTGAGTATTAGAATGTCTGTTTCTTGTATCTTTATATTGATAATAAAACGTCTCCCAGAACTTATTTATAACAGTTATTTCACGAAATTGCAATAAATATTATAATACCCTATAAATAACATACACAAAACGTATAGTCCAGTCAAATTGTCACGAAAAATGCCAAATTGGTGCATAAATTTGGGTAGTTGAATTTTTGATATGTTGTATGGGTCGAGCAAGTGAAAAAAAATCCAAGATATTCAATTCCAATGACCGCCGCTGGCGCTACCAGCGGGGAAAAATATGCAAAACTTTTGGCCATTTTTCTTTCCTTATCGAATATCTCCTAAATCATACGTTTAATGGAAAAAAATTCAACTTAGCTTTTTTAAAAAGAAGAGTAAAGTTTCTACAATTTGTTTGCAGAACTTTTTTTTTTCTACTTTAAATAGTTTCGGAGATACAGTTTGGCGATTTTTTTCTCTTCAAAGTTTGGCGATTTTTTCCAAAAAAGAGAAAAGTACATAAAATTTCAGCCGATTTTTGCCCTGTAGTTTCTGAATTGCGAGTACTACGACAAGATGTTACATAGTAAGTTGTAAACTAGAGTAAATTGCCTACAATTTGACTACAGAACAGTTTTTCTATTTCTAATAGATCACGAGATACAGAACTTTGAAAACATGTTATTATTATTGGAAAAGTGTAAAAATTGAATTTTCATTGTTGTACTAATTTTGATTACTAGAACTAAGTACTAGTTGGATTTTTACTCTACTTCTGCTGAAGTGGACAAAGTATGATTCAAAGATTAAGACCAATATGTTGTAATGAGCATAGATACTTCTTTTCTGTTGTTCCCACTCCACTTAAGCGCAGAATTTTTAGGCTTGTACTCTGAAGCTACTGCATGTGCAGGTGATATTGAAAATCATGGATTATTGGTATATAATGTGATAGACTTCAAGTCTGCCTTTAATATGTCATGTCATTAGGTTTGTAATTGATTGGTGTTATGACCTATAAAATCATCTGCGGTATATTAAAGTATCTGCTGTGTATTTTGGTACTTCCTTTAAAGTGTTCTTCGTATTTACATTAATAGCAACATTCTTGGAATCGAACTGTAACGCTTTCCCCAAATGATTTAGTATAGAGAACTTTGTAAAAGATGTACTATGGTTGAGTTTTAGTTAGTCCCCAGCCTGAAGTTAATATAATCGAATCAAGGTTAAAGTTCTATTTGGATGAAGTTACCTGCACTTTTACATTGGCGCAGTTTGTAGTGTTAAACAGGGTGTTGTCTTCTAATGTGGAATTAGGGACATTCGGAATGTTCACGAAGCAAATATAAAATGATACTTAGAACGCTTCGAACATTACTGCTGTACATATTCTGTGTCAGAAGATAAACAGTTTATTATGTTGTTAGATTCAATAGGTTCTGAGGCTTAGGATATATTAAGAAACCATGTTACGATATGTTTACCAGTTTATGTACATGAGAGTTCGTACGATGAAATCGAAAGCAAATTGATTGAACATCTCGGAACGACTTCATGCGATATGGTGGAAAGATGCATGTTTCACGAGCGTGAGTATCAGTCAGTACAGGATTTCGTAGAGCACTTAAAAAGCAAGCTTTTGGATGATAATATGCTGAGTATGTAGTATGTTTTAGGCATGTACGATGAAGCCTTACGTCTTCCTTCCTTTCGGTCTTTCAGCCGAAAGGAAGTTGAGATTCAATAAAACAGTTGAGCTTGCTTTGGTAACAGAACAGATTAACAAATATGTTTCGCAAATGAGGTTAAACCATTCTGATAGCCACGAGGTAAAATGATTGGTGGCACAAATAGGTACAGTAACTTTAATAGAGATAAACAAGGCTGCATCCAATTCGATAAAACAACCATTTTGCAAAGTACACAGGATAAATTTCTCGCCAATGACAACAACAAGAAGTGCTTCATGAAACTTCTCAAGGAGGTGCTGGAGAAACCTAGTGTGCAAGTGAGACAGGCAGTTGAACACGCTGATGTATTTATTGTTAAAACTGCCGTTTCCGTGGCCCCTAATTATGATTGTTGTTGGCGAGGACATAGATCTTTTTATGCTCCTCACTGGATTAGCAGCTGTCAACAACAATGTATTCCTCCAAAAGTGCGGAAAAGGTAAAGCTGCTGATGCTTTCTACTCAGTCGACTCTTTCGCTTCAGATTTACAAACGCTATTTTATTTATTTTTTCTGCACGTGGATGTGATAGAACATCTACATTTTTCGGCCATGGAAAAAACAAATTTTACTCACAACTGTCCAAGTGTCCCGAACTCCAATAAAAAAAGGTCAAAAGTACTCCTTAACCCTCATGCCACAACAGAGGAACTGGTGGAGCTTGGAGAAAATTTCCTGCTTGAATTGTATGGCGGCGATCCTGCGTGGAACTTGAAGAAATTGACTTGCATGTGGACGACTTGGTCGAAACTAGCGATTATGACTGTCCTGGATCTTCAAAACGGCAAAAATTATGAAACTTCTGGATTTATAAATAATACAATGTTGATTAATAATGTCTTACTTAACATATTATTCTTGTTAAAACGTTTTTAAGTTGCAAGTAAG